>LGRX02010491.1:0-37996 GCA_001247695.2 Cymbomonas tetramitiformis | reverse complement strand
CAATGCGGTATATTTTGGATGTTTAAGGTACATTTATTGGTGCTAATACACGGACGATCTTTGATTTTTTGAAATTTTTGGTTCAAAGCAGTTTTTGGGCGATATTTGTGCTCCGCGCGTGGCGCGGCGGACCCTTAAATAGCAACATTTTGGAATATAAAGCAAATGATATATATGAAAGTTGTTCAAATAAACTTTTTGGTTGCTAATACAGGCTGTTTTGTCCGAATTCTAAAAAACTTTGTAGCCCCACAAGTTCCGCAACGTCACCGCGCATACCCTCTTGTCGCCGAACTTAAACGGGGCATTCACACAAGGGATGCAACGCTCTCCTGTTATTGGGTCCCGCACGACTGCATCTGCAATGGTGGACGTCAGCACAGAAGCAAGCTCCTTCTGATTAAGGAGCGCCTTGTGCTTGTAGTTTCCTTCGTAGGAAGCGTACTGAAATTGACGATGGCAATCCTCGGCGCAACCGCATGAATATTCACGTGAACAAAATCTGGCGATATTGTTGCGTTGCTTCTCGTACAGTTCCTGTCTGGAAGGTCTGGTAGTGCGGGACTGCATGATATAAAATTAACAAAACATTCTTACCTTAGTTGGGTTAAACCCTTTAGAGCTCTGGTGCGGACGCACCAGAGGTGTACGAGGCCTAGCTATATGCACAATGTCACAAGATGATTGCAAAAATGTATGCTACTTCCACTATATAGTGACTCCCCTCCACTATATAGTGGAGTCACTTCACGATATAGTGGGATCACGCCACTATTGTATGTGTGAAATATATATATATATAGTATATAGTATATAGTATATCTATATAGTATATACTATATAGGGATAAGTTTATCGAGGCTGACATTTCATTTTAATCCACATCGAGCCGACATCTCATTTTAATCACATCAGTGGACACTTCATTTTTAATCCACATCGGAGACCTGACATTTGATTTTAATCCACATCGGGGGCGAACCTTCATTTCAATCTGTCGGGGCCGACATTTGATTTTAATCCACATCGGGGGCTGACACGCCTAACCGTTTCACATCGGGTGTAGACATGTCATTTTAATCCACATCGGGGGTTGACATTGCATAGCATGCGTAAACAGACGACAGACGCAACGATATAATGTAAACGAAACATAACTACGCAAATCCAACCGGTAGATATGTAACTCGTATTACGATAAGCATATCTACCGGTTGGATTTGCAAAATAATGTTTTTTGGTGCCACAAACGACGAAAGACTGTCTTGTTTGGCGAAATGAAACAGTTTTTCACTGCTGGACACTCCAAAAAACATTATTTCGCGAATCCAACCGGTAGATATTTTCATCGCGATATGATTTACATATCTACCGGTTGGATTTGCAGAATTATGTTTTGTTTACATTATATCCTTCCGTTGAAGGTAATGCATACCCCCTATGTGGATTAAAATGAGATGTCTACACCCGATGTGGATTAAAATGAGATGTCGGCCCCCGATGTAGATTAAAATGACATGTCAGCCCCCGATGTAGATTAAAATGACATGTCTGCCCCGATGTGGATTAAAATGAAGTGTGTCTACCCGATGTGGTTAAAATGAAGTGTGCCCCCGATGTGGATTAAAATGAAGCGTCTGCCCCCATTAGTTAAAATGAGATGTCGGCCCCCGATGTGGATTAAAATGAAATGTCGGCCCCCGATGTGAACTTATCCCTACTATATAGATATAGATATAGATAGATTGATAGATAGATGAAGTATATACACTACATATACACTACATATTTCATGATTTATATACGAGAATATATATATATATAGGGGTACGTGAACGTACAGGTGGGGGAAAATATAAAATCTATCAAAAACGGTTGTGATGTATTTTTAGATGTGTGGTATTGTTGATTTGAATTGTTCATATGTCCAAGGAAAACATGAAGGTAGTGTTGTTCACATCCAAGTTCATATATTAGAATCTTTAAATGCAATATGGTGGGAGTTAGTTTCAATATTAGGTGATTATATATTTTGAAGCACATAAAACCTTTTAACCCTTATGGAGCGGATGGAACTTTTTGCCAAAAGCACTAGTTTTACAAATGTGCCGTTTTCACGGTATACGGTACCTTGGTAAGTGTGGGTGATTCGTTACATGTTCCATAACTCCTATGAATTGATTTTGATCTATAAAATACATGATCGCATTATATATACAACGATATATCGGTGATATAAAAGCCACAAAACACGTTTTCCAGGAATCAAAAGTGTCAAAAATCAGTTCCCGCAACCGGTTATGTTACTATTAGGTCGCCCCTCGACCATAAAACAATCGCCTTTACTAATGCCTTGAAATTGGTAATGGTGGCTGTAGTTAAACGCACCAATACATCGAAATATTCAAGCCATAAGGTGGAAAAAAATCACCAAAAAACAACAAAAAACATCATTTGTCAAATGTTTTCCATACTTAAGGCCATATTGTGTGTTTTTGGGGGAAATCGACTGTTGGGAAAGTAGGTATTGCCCATATGAGGTGCATGGTCATTTTACATGATAGTGGTCACTGAACCAACAAATCTTTGTCGATGAATGGCATCTACCGAGGCTATATCAATTGATATGATATTGAAAAATTGCTATACCGTGATATTGCAGGCTATATATTTCAACAACTGCTAATTACTACCTAATAAGTATCTATGAAGGCACTACGTGGTCACAAGCTGTATTTCACACACAGGCACTAAGCCAATTTCTGATTTCTGATTCCGATTCCACACCGACATCTACACGTTCATCGAAGCCATCAAGGTGTGTTGAATTGTGCCCTCCGTGACACACTTCCTCAAATTGCTGTGCATGTGCCCCACGGCAGAAAAGGCTCTTTCCACACCTGCGGTGGATGCTGGAGTGCTGAGAAACTGCCTGGCCATTTTAGACAAGTGAGGAAACTCATGCTTGTGCACCTTCCACCAAGCTAAAGGGTCAACATCAGCTTTTGCCTTTGGGTATGCAAGAAAAGGAAAAAGAAAAAACCACGCCCGTCGGGCGTATGAGTAAATTAATTTCCCCGGCCCTACTCTGGGCCGGACCGCCACAAGTGGCGGCCTTAACGGGACAATTTACACTGGGTGGTTCTCATCTTTTTCATCCTCTTGTTTCTCCTGTCTGAGCCTTCTGTATAGCTGGTAGGTGCTGTGTGCGTAGTTCACCGTCAGGTCGTGTATTCTTTGTAGTGCCTGTATGGCTTCTTTTCTGTCGAGCCCAAGTTGCTCGAGTATGTCTCGGTTGTGCTTGTACACCGTGCCTGTTCTGCCCACTGCAAAGACATGGAGTTTGGCACGGAATCCGTGTCTACGTAGCAAGCTGTAGCAGTGGTCCATATTTCATGTATTTTTCCAAGAGCTTGGGTCCCCATTTTTCGTCGTCGGTGTGGGCCACCTCAATGAGGTGTAGGTTTTTGACTCTTGCTGGTGCTTCCTGTTGTGTGCATTCCCACCCGTCTTCTAGGTCCTCCAGGCCCTCTATCATGACTATGTCTACAAAGCTCGGTACTGTGTCGGGCCCATCTTTCCTGCCTGGGTTGTCCTTTCCGTCGTGTCTGCATTGCCCTCTGGTGAGTATGTAGTTCGGAAGTACTCTTGGCTTAACCCCTGGGTCCCTCTTTTTTCCGGTGTAGGCGAGGACTTTGCATCCTCCTTTCCTATGGTGGTCAAGTATGTGTTTAAGTTCGTCTGCGTGGGCGTCCGCCCTATCCGAGAACATTCCCCGCATTTGTGGGTTGTCGCATCCACCTAGGGCGTGCCCCACTCTCATGAGGAAGCCCTTTGCGTAATCCACCCCTTTGTGTCGACATCCTTCCAGGGTGCACTTTCCGTTTCCTCCGGCTGAGTTTTTCGCCGTCTCATAGTCTTGTGCTGGCAGTATTCTCAGTCTGCATTTGAGTATTGTTTTCCGTGCCGCAAAGGTGGCTCGTTTCCAGAAGCCGTTCGCTATTTTGTGTAGTGGCTTGTCTCCCTTGAGGTGCCCCATTGTTTCGTTCAGCCAGTTGTCGGTGGCCTTGCCCTCTTGAACCGGGGGGGCGTTCCTATTTTTCGTTCTGTTGTGTGTCATGTCGTGCTTTCGTTGCTTCCATCTTGTTCTGGGCATCGGGTCCTCATCATCGCATGGACTCTGGACTCCTCCGTGACCCGGTCATGGTGAGCTTGTCTTTCATTTGCCGGCCCCCCTTTAGGTGCTTCCCGCTGTTCAATGAGTTCATTGAGCATCCCAAAGGTTTCCTCATCATTGTGTTGCTTTTGGGTCACCTCGAGTCTCTCCACGAGTTCATTGAGTTCCTCAAATATTTCTTCCCCCTCATAGGGTTAGGGTGGTGTCTCTACAGGTTTGGGGTCGCTTCCCCGGGTGGGGCCTGTTCTGCCTTCTGTCTCCCTTCGATCTTGTTGCTCGTGCATGTCTCGTATAAGGAGCATCTCTTCATCCTCCCTTTGTTCCATCATGGCTTTTATTTGCCTGTCTTCTTCATCTCTGGTCTGGTCGGCCTGTTGCTGCTGGTTGGGCTTCGGGTCCCGTATCGTTGCTTGCTCCTCTTCATTTTGCTGTGCTTGGTCATGGTGTGCTTCCCACCTGAAAATGTGCTTTGTTTTCAGTTGGTGGGTCCAGGTTGTGGGTTCTCCTTGAAGCTCGGTCATTTTTGCCGTGAGCCTGCTGTTTCCTCGGGCTTGCTGTTCACGGAGTAATGTGGTCACATATTTCTGGACCGCGAGCTTTCCTTGTAGTTCTCTGCTGTCCGAGTCTTCATCTGGTACCATGGGTTTGACTTGTATTGTTTCGTCATTATCCCACGCCTCCGTGAGGGTCCCTGTAGTGCAGGCTTGCTTGGCTGCCTCGTCAGCTTTTTCGTTTCCCGCAATTCCTGTATGTGCCTTGACTTTCAGTAAGGAGACCGTGTGCCCCGCTGCTACCAATGCCTCAATGTTGACCAGTATGGCATATAGGAGGTCTCTTTGCCGGTGGTGTTCCATGCTGTGGGGTTTTGTTCTCATGTTCTCCAGTTGTCTAATGGAGTTGGCACTGTCCGTGCAAATGGTGAGTCCTTCGCCACTTGGTGGCGGCGGGAGCGTTACTGCTTTCTGTATGGCAAGAAGCTCGGCTCTGTTCACCTCTTGGTCCTCACCTTCCCATCTAATCATGTGGGCCTCCCCTTCTCCGGACCTGGGGTCCCATACCGCAGCTCCTGAGGCCCATTCTTTGCCTCCTTCCTCTGTCTCAATTTCTCTCTTGCTGCCGTCTGTGTATAGGTACGAGGTCGCTTCGTGTGCCCTTTGAGGGGAGGGGTATGTCAGTTGGGCTGGTGTGTCACTCGGGGGTAGGTTCCTGGGGTCCTCCGTTCGGTCTCTCGTTAGTTCCCATCTCCTCCCTTGGACCCCCGGCTCGTGCTCGGGCCAGAAGTCGGCGGGGTATCTGACAATTTTTGACCTCGCCACTTTGTCCCATAGCGTTTGGGCGTCAGTCTGTCTTCTAAGTCTGGTGTGTAAGGTGTTCGCTTCTATCACCTGTTGCACTGTGGGGGGGTGTATGTCCCATTTTCCTCCCCTGCTTCCGGGGAGGAGTTCCCATTTGGCTGGTCCGTCTTCCACATGGAGGTGGCTGTCCTCCCACCAGGTTTCAACTTCTGTCTGTACGTTGTAGCACTGGGGGCAGAGGTCGTTCCTTATGTGTGGCCCTGTGTTGCACATTCTTCCTATTGCATCCGTCATGTCCTTTGCCTTAATCTCCGGGAGTTCATATCTCTGCCATGGTCTTGTGTCCACAATACAGTCGGTACCGAGGGTGTACCCTTCTTGGTTTGGTTCGTTCGTGTCGTGCTGGTTCGCCTCCCTTGCCGGCTGTTTGACGGTTGTGGTCGTGCGGACCTTGCTCTGCGGGCAAGTTGTGAGTGCCTTTCTTATGCAATCCGCGGCAATATCTGGGTCCCCGCAGTGGGCCTGCCACCCCGCTTTGTTGGCAACAATCAGTACCCTGAGGTTCCAGTTGCACTGTTTCGCTTGCTGGTGGGTAGCACCCATCCAGTGGTCAGGGGGCAGGAATGTGAATTTGCCTTGCGGTATTTCAAACAGTTCGTGCACTAGGTGCCCTGCATGTGCATTGTATAGTTTCCTATAGGGGGTTTTCTCATACGTCGGGTATATTCCGACCCCGAACACCGGGTCCTGTGTGGTGGTGGCTCCAATGGCAAAGTCCAGTGCCTTTTTGAGGTCCTGTGGCGTGTATTCTGGGTTGAACTGGTAGGCCCCCAGTTTCATCCAGTTTGCAGTCCAGGCTGAGCCTCTGGCCCCGAACACCTTGTCTCTGTCATACTTGGCGTAGTAATTCGTGGTGTTGTGGTGGACATTGAGGGGTGAGGCGAATAGTTCAGTGGTAAGTCCGAATGCCTGTTGTAGTGCCCTTTGCATCTGGGCGGGGAATGTCCAGTGGTTTTGTAAGTTCTTTTTCCTTTCCTCCTTTTCTTCTTTGCTTGAGTATCTAATAAGTAGGTGCCCTACTTCTTCCTCAAATGTGGAGAGTTGTATTTTATGGTCCTCCCACATTTCAGTGCGTAGCGTGCGTTGGTGCGGGGTTTGGTGGTGTGTGGTACCCACTGCTTGGGTGTACCTTTCATGTAGCCTGAGAAGCTTCTCTTTTGTAAGGGTGCCTATGTACTTCCCGTTTCTGTGGTAGCTGTGGGCGAGGTCCCCTTCCATCCGCAGTTGGCAGTGGTGTTCTCTGTTGTCCGCAATGTCCTGCTCCGGGTTGGTTTCTGTCGGGTCCAGGGTGAGGTTTCCCGCATGTAGTGTGGGCCAGGCCTGTCCCAGGTGAGGCCTTCCGGCCAGTATCTCCCTGAGACCTCTGGGGTGGATCACTTGGGAGCCCCTGGCTCGCAGCCTTCTTGTCAGGGTTGGGAAGGTGGTCGCACTTTGGCCCCTTCGCTTAGCTAGTTTTAAGAAGTCAGTTATGGTTTCTCTTGTACTCCACGAGTAGGAGTCTTCCCCTGCTGGGTGCCTCCACTGGGTTCTGTACTGTGGGTATGCAAGGTACTTTGTCAGTTCATCTAAACAGTCCCCTTCGGGACTCAGCTCTACTGTCTCACAAGCATCCTCCTCCTCCTCATCTGAGTCAGCTAGGAAACAGGCTACAGTGACAGCCTTGCCACCTTTGCCCTTTCTTTTCTTAGACACTTGCACACCTTCAACCGTGCCCACTTCCGTGCACTTAGGCTCAGGCTTCCAGTCGGCCTCCCATGCATCACGCGCCCACTTCACAGCTTGTTCCGCTGTGAGCGTGCCTGTGTCGCACCACCCCGCGTGCACACTTGTAAGTATGCGTGTGTTCATATATACTTGTACGTAGGCGTGTGTTCATTGAGGCACGCAAACACACACGAAGAAGCAAGGACTTGCCAATCTCACCTCGCCTCCACCGAGACATGTTGCGGAACTCGAAGTCTTTGTAGCGTGGGTCCATGGCGGTGGCAACACACCAATCCTCTAGCTTGCAATCTTGCAAGGAGTTGAAAAACCTGGCAAACATCTCGTTGTCAAAAAGTTTACGGCAACAGCACACTCCTCTAGCTTGCTTGCTTGCTTTCACAACAAAAAGATAGGCGAACATCTGTTTTCAAGCAGAGCATTGATTGAAGTACCTGGCACACAAATCGGACTTGAAAAGTTTGCGGGCGTGCTTGACGGACTCGTTAGCCACCCGCACCGTCTCGTTCTCAAATTTCAGCTGAGTGTTCTCGTCGGCATAGTATGCCACTTTCCCAATGATGGGGAGGATGAGGTTCACCGTGGCATACTTCGTGCCTTGCAAAAGATCGGAGGCATGCATGACTTGGGTGAGGAAGTAAACACTCTCCTTGACGACATCCCACTCCAACAAGTCAAGGCGGTGGTCCTTATAGATGCTTCCATCAGGATTCGGCATGGCGGTGGGGGCCTTCACTGGGTTCTCGATGTCGTACATCTGGATCGACACCTGTACATTATAGCAAGGTAAATAAGCCGATGCCTAGTTAAACACACATAAACAGGTACACACAAGCAAAATAGTGTGTGCGTGTTTCGGGTGATAGGCAACACACCTGTTGGCGCATGTACCACGTTGCCTGCTTGCACGCACCACCCCACCCGGAGCGAGTATCGTTGTCTTGTGGCGGTTTTGTTTCAGGCAAAGAATGTCGCTTCTGACAATCGGCCAAAAGCTTGGCACCAATCACGGAGTGGTTAAAATGCGTGGTCATGCCTCTCAACTTTCTAAATACGCGGGCCACTTCAGCTTGCGCGAGATAGGCGTGGACGATCAAGGCGAGAGTGTGGACAGTGCACTCGTGTCCATCAAAGCATTCCCAACCAGACACTATGTTGCTCGCGTTGTCAGAAACAGTGGCGTGAACCTTGTCCTTGATAGTGTCCACCCCATCCCCAGGAGCGACGTCCTCACGAAAGTGACCAATGTGTATCTCGGAACAAGCCTTTTTTGTAGCGAGCTCTATCTCAACGGCATTGTGGCGAACTGACGAAAAAGGAATCGCTGCGACGAGGCGCTCGACGTAGTTGAAGTCCTCATCTATCAAGTAAACTAGCACACCAAATATGCAAATGCCCCCCTCTGACCAGATGTCCCCAGCGATGCTCGGAAGAATTCCCGCAGCAAGGGCGGTCTCAACTAGGTTCGCGACCTTCAGCTTGCCTTCCGCCGAGAATTCCAGAATTCGCTGGACAACAAGCTTGTAGGAGGGAGGAATATACCCACCAACGAAGATGTAGTCGAATATCTTACGAAATTCGGTGTCGTTCTCAGGAAGGGTGAGTGGCCTTTTGTTACGAATCAGCCAAAACGTGATTCGCTTATGCAGCTCCTCACGTTGTGCTGTCGTAATTTGAGGCAACACAGCCTCAAGTGTGCCTCTCCTTGCCTGCTCGCCAAAGCAAACGAAACAAGAAAGATTCGGTCAAAAGTCACGGCAATAATACCAACCGCACGTTTATCGTGCAGTTGCAGCATGGTGTACAGGTATGGCCGAATGCCCAAGCAATAATAGTTTCATCATCAGCGGCGTAGAAATGACACGATGTGCAACACTTCATGTGATGACCAGTCAACTTTATTTTAACACGGTATATTGTTTACAATAAAGAATGTATGATGGTATGCAAATGATGATTGCAGCATGCAGCAGATCGAAATTTAGGGCGTTTGTATATATGAAATGGTTTGTGCTGGGGATTCTGAGTGCCGTCATCATAGATAAAGAAGAATGTAAGCAAGTATATCACGGGCAAGACAATCTGATCGGCCAACAAGCAACATGTAAACCGGTGCGACATTATGTATATGTTGTCTCTTCAAAACTGTGAAGAGTGTGTAGTCTTCCCTTGTCTTTATTCTGCCCAAACTATGTAATAGCACAAAGAGCTCGTTGCACACGGATTATGTGTCTATGCAGGATTTGATATCAGTGTGATGCATTTGAACACGTGTAGCATATTCTACACACGCATGCATTGCACACACACACCAATCATTAGCATAGTATTTATTTTTTGTTTATATAACAATTGTGTGGCTGCTCTAAATTACTAATCAAGTATGCATGTACATAGCATGCACACACACTAAGCACACACACACGCACACACACATTACAATCATTTATACACTAGATGATAGATGCCATAACCGAAGTTGCCTTAGTATGAATCAATACAATCGTAAGATACGTTGCTTTTGTTCAGCGTGCATACATCAACACGCGCACACGCAAGCCAATTATCAGCACAATCCTAAAATCTTTGTTTATGGAATTTTGAGGCTGTTATAATATACTTATCAAGCATACATGCATGCACATGAACAAACAGTCACACGCAAACACACACACATGCATTGCAACCATGCATGCACAGTTGCAGCGACAGCGGCCTCCAGGTTACATCCTGGAGAACGTTTCTCCGTTGGCGCACAGGCCGGGAACCAAGATCAGGGACGAGGTGTTCCCTTACATTGCCAGTGTGATTAGCCGACCAGTGTCCTTTGACGCAGCACGAGCAGGTTCGTATGCTCACCGATTGAGGGCATATTGGAGTAACCTGTTCCAGAACTACCAATTTCGCTCTGTGATGGGCAAGGTGGCGCGACCGGAAGGCCGGGTCGTATCATCGATCTTATGCAAGGGCCGGCAGCCCAGGCCTGTGGTGCGAGGACAGATCGCGCGCCTCACTATGTGGTGAACGTGGTGGGAGAACCATTGAGGGCTCTTCCTCCTACTATCATGGCGACGCAAGGGTCCAGGGCGTTTCGAGCGTCGAGAATGGGCACCGTTGTGCGCAGCGTTGGTACGGACTCTGAGGAGGAATCCCGAGAGGTGAACCTCGATGAGAAATCGCGAGCCATGGGCTACAGCGCGAGCGAGTTACGCATGGCTGATGGCCTGTGTGAGTGACGAAGAGCTGGCAAGCATTTTGATGGGCTTGGCTATGGACCGCAGGGCTATGGAGCTATTGATGGCGGTTGCAGAGGCGAGCAGGAAGGGACTTCCCCACAGCGAGGAGTCCCTGGTGGCGGAGAATTCCCCAGGACAGCCCATCGCTGTAGATAACAACTGGGCAGACCATGCGAGGTCGGACCTTCAGCAGAGACAAGCTTTGCTGGCGAAGTGGGTTGGAAATTCGAGTTCATACACTCAGCAGGTGGCAAAGACTATGAGTCACCGTGACTGGGAAGAGAAGTTGCAGACAATGTGCTCGCAAGGGCAGAAGGGTGCGCAAGGCATCGGTGCGAAGCGACAGAGCTCGAGCATTATTAAGAAGAAGCAGTGGCAGTTTTACGCCATTGACCAATACCGCCAAAAGGCACAAGAGTCACTTTGTGAAAGAGGGTGGAACTCAACCAGCACGCGCCGAAGTGCCAGCTTGGAGTCCACTTGGTGAAGAGAAGGAGATGAGGCTTCCGAGGCTCACATGCACTACCAGACTCATGAGCTTGGTGGCCAGTGTCGCCGAACAACATGCCGGCCGAGATAAGCATCGAGACGTACACGACGATGTGTGGTGCCTCAGGTGGCTGAAGTCCAAGGGCAGCGTAGAACTGCCGGAGGACGAAGTTCGTCGAGTGAAGAGGCGCGCAGCGCGACACCGGTGGGATGAGACCACCGATGAGGTCTACATGATCACGTTACGTCAGGCAAGGAGGTAAGAATTCCGAAGCCTGCTGACCGTTTGGCATTGGTCAAGGAGTACCACGCCAGGACTGGTCATTGGGGCATAAGACGTACCCAACACCTTCTATGGCAGCGACATTGGTGGGCTGACCTAAAGAAGGACGTGGAGGCAGTGGTCACTCAGTGTGAGACATGCCAGCGGGTGAAGACCCATTACGCAAGAGAAGAGGCAGTCTTGTCCACCTTGGAGATCGTATCGTTCATGTATCGCTGGTCACTGGACTTGGCGTGGCCTTCAAGAAGAGTGACAAGGTCGGGCAACAACAGGGTGCTCATCATGACCGAGCACTACACCAGATTTATAGTCTGCGTACCCATCCCCAACAAAGAAGCGAGCACCATTGCGGCAGCATTCCGCAGTCATGTGCTGGCTGTCTTTGGGGCGCCAACTAAGTGCTTGGTGGACGGAGGCAAGGAGTTCGAGGGCGAATTTGAGCAGCTGTGCAGGGACTGTCTGATAGACAGGAGGGTCACCTCACCAGACTCACCAGAGGGCAATGGGCTCACTGAGCGGGTGGTGCGCACCGTTAAGTTTTGCTTCAAGAAGCTCGCCTGGGAGAAGGGTCTCGACTACGAGTGGGACGAACAACTCTGGCCATTGGTGCTGAGCTACAACGCAGCCCGCCAGGAGTCCACAGGAGTGGCACCGTTCACCTTACTGTTTGCTCAGGAGGCAGTGGTACCGCCTGATCTGAAGCAAGCGCCTAACCTGGACTTCAATCTGGAGGTCGGTGATGACAAGGACACCCGGGTCAAGGATCTATTGCAGAGAGCACAGGTGGTAAGGCGATTGATGGTAACCAGCAGGGCCAGTGCCGGTGCAAAACTGGATCCGAACATTCCTAAGACTAGTCCATAACGAGGCGCGGTCCCCATGGCCGCCACCCCCAGTTGCTTACCGCAAACAATTCATACCATAACTCCTAGTCGCACCCAAACGCGCCCGCGCGCACCACCTCTCCAAGCGGCCGTTTAGCCAATCATGGCCAAATCAGCAAGTGGAATAAAAGCGTGGATGGGGCCACGACCTACTGTACTGGAATATCCTAGTTCACTAGATATCAGAAACTCCCGAACTGTGTGTGTGGATAAACTCATATGATAAAAAAAACCGTTAGCTAGATATACCCGGAACGGTCTCGGACGGTTTCGGAGTCTAGCCTACCTGTGACACAGCGTGTGTCACAGCACGAACCTATAGATCAGTCAGCAGTCCAGTGTTGGCCTAGGAGTCTGTCATAGGGGCCTGACCGGGACTCCCAGTCAGGGCTGCCTATACAGATTTCAGCAGTGCATGCTGGCTCCAGTCTGGAGGTTGCGCAGCATCGCGACACCCTACATTATGAAGGCAGAAGAGGTGGCGGGTATGAACCCAAGCCACATCAGTTCAAGGTGGGAGACTTTGTGTACATCAGGCAGAAGCCCCGCAGTGGTATGGAAGTGGCCACCAAGTCCGCCATCCTCAAGTTGGTCAAGATACAGCGGGATGGTGTGGTGGTGCTCGAAGACGCCGCCAAGCTGAAAGAGAAGAGCACCGTGCAGAGTATTGCACCATGTCATCTGTAGGTCAAAGATCAGTACGATTGCAGCGCAGCCGTGCCCAGTAGACATCTTGCGTGTGAGGTATGCAAGAAAGCTGATGGAGAAGCAGAGATGCTGTTGTGTGACACGTGCAACAAGGGTTATCATCTGTGGTGCCTTACCCCAGCATTGTCAGAGGTACCGGAGGGCGAGTGGCTGTGTCCTAGGTGCTCAGGCACGAGGATGCAAGCTGCTAACGCCGAGGTGCAGGCCCAGGAGACTAAGGTCTCTTGCGTCTTCGAGGACAGGCTGGGGATGAAGGAGCAACAATTGAACGAGAAGCTGTCCCCAGACATGCGCCTGCTGCCAGCAGACGTGGGTCCTCGACGCGTGGTGAAGGGAAGCAAGTTCCAGCCATGGCAGGCTATTTCATCCAGGGAGATGATGTTGGAAGAGAAGGATCTGTTCCTTTACATACCAGACCAGGTCGACTGGGGCAGGCAAGACAAGCTTTCGGAGGCCGTAAGAATCTTCATGCCTGGGCATTGGAATGAAGGGCACGCCGTACTGTGTTAATCAAGAAGTACAGAGAGCAAAAGGCAATGGCAAGGCAATTGAGGGATGCACCTCTAGTGCCTGCCTTGGCTGAAGAAGAGATTGAGAAGCGAGGAGAATTGAGACATATGACTAAGGCCCAGGTGCGTGAGGCTAGCGCGCTACAGTGGGGGCTTGAGCTTATCATCACTTTACCTTCAGAGGTGAGACGCTTGGCGACAAAGGTGGACTGGAAGTCCATTGATGGCGCGTGGGACCCATGGGCGGGCACTAGGGTCATCAACGAAGTGATGGTGGAACAGTGGACACATTTGAGATTTATGAACAATGACTGGAACCCTCAACTGGGTTGGTCTGAGGCGCGCGATGCACTTCAGCCGGGCAACTATCGCATATGGAAGGAGAAGTATGGTGTCTGTGACGCAGTGGTCACCTCTCCTTGGTTTGCCGCATTGGATATTGCGTTTCCACTGGCAGTTATGGCCAGCCGTGTGGTAGCATGTGTGCATGTTCCTTCTTATTACTGTATCTGACAGATATGACCGAGAGCAGAGCAGCGTACTTCAGGCGACTGAGTCAGGCTGGACGCCTGCACGTGATTGGACACTTGGAGCATGGACCCCTTGGCCGCAGGTGTATGTGGGTCTTGGTATTTAAGAATCCTCTGGTGATAGCCAGAATGTTACAAGGTGGAGAAGACGATGGTATTGGCATGTTTACCTTCAGTTTGGGCAAGTTCATGGCAGATGGTGATACGACTCAGTATGCTGAACAAGCCCATATTTAGGTATGTGCTACTGCAGGCAGCAGCTACAGATGGGGGATGTTAGAAATTTGAGCTTGCATATGAGAGCTTGGCAGGTGTTTCTAGAATATCAGAATTTCGAAAAATTTGTAGCTATACGATTGTGTGTTATGCTGGAACATGCCTGGACTATTACAGACTTATGTGTACGTTGAGAATATGCCAGACATATATATGCGAGCATTGAGGTCACTCAGGACTATCAGCATTTGTCCTGTACCATCATGTGCACGCGTTTGCGACAGCTGTGACAAACGCCTGCTTCTTGTGGTACCGAAGCCGGGTTTGTCCAGCTGGTGACAGGCGTGACAATTATGACGAGTATGACAGACCTCGCGCGTGATGACTGCTCGAGAGTAGCAGACTTGGTGAAGAAGACATGGTCACTGTGAGATGACCGCGAAGTGATAAGAAGATATGACAGTTACAATGTTGCCACTGACGTGTCAGTCAGAAGATGGGGAACGGTAACATCATTAAAGCTGGCATAGAATAGTGACATTCCATTGGTAGATGAAGATTTCATGGCGGAAGCCTGTTACAGTTTTTGCAGATGTGACATTGACTTGAGAATAAGTAGGCTCAGACCGCAGGTCAGGACTAGTGGACTCATTATTGTTTTGCCTTCGCAAGTGCTAGGTGGCTGTTCGCGTGCCAAGTGCTAGACTGCTAAGACAACTCTGCTCACAATTTTGTACAACAATTCGCACTTTTGGTGATTTTGTTAATCTTTTGATGAATATGTTATACCGCTGTTTTTATCTTTTTACATGTTAGAAATTTGCGAACCTCCTCAGGAGCGTTTGTGGATGACCTGATTATTCTGACGAGACAGATGTCAGGGATGGAGCAACAATTGAAAAAGCTAGCAGCATTTGGGGACTGGAGTGGGCTGAGAATAAACAAGGATAAGTCAAAAATAACGGGAGTAGAGCACGGCAACCGGAATATTAGGGAAAGCAAACACAAGGGGATAAAATGTGGCAACCAAACCCTGAAGGTACTCAAAGCAGGAGAGACCTACAAATACCTAGGAGTCCTCCTCAATATGCTAGGAACCTGGAAGGAGGAAAAAACCAAGTCCCTAAGGGAATTGAAAAGGAGGATAGCAGCGTTGCTTGCCACCCCCTTAACACAAAAACAGAAGGAGTACTCTCTCAAGTCGGCAGTCTTGGGGAAGTTCAGGTACGGACTTCACCTTGGAATATACACACAAGGGGAAATACAACAGGTGGAGAACCAGCTGGGGGCTGCGCTGAAACGGATTTATGGGCTTCCAGCGAACGGCACTCCGAATGAACTGAACACGGAGGAAAAAGCGGAGTATGGACTGGGGTTGCAGTCCCTGCAGGCGATATATGCACAGGAGGTTTACTCGGGGCTGGCTGAAGCGGTCCAAAGCGAGGAGGACAAAGGAGTGCAAATGGGATATGGAAAAAGAGAGAGAAACCTACGAACCAGGCAAAGAATGTCCCAAGTCAGTAGGTCCACCGCGGGGCTCATGGAACAGCACTTCGGGGAGAGAGGCTACTGCAGCAACAGGGGCAAGCTAAGGATGGGACTGCAAACGCATACAAACACCATGCGGAAGATGAATGCTCTCAATGAATATGGGGTGCACGTGAAAGGGGTGGGAACCCACATGCAGGAGCTAGCCAAGGAAACACTGCCCATTATGAAGCAGCTGCAGAATGCCAGGAGAGTGTATACTGATGCGGAAATGGAGGGCACCTTAAGAACAACCGAATACCTCAGAAGAATGGACAAGGAATACCGGGACCCACAGGAGCAACCCATGACGACAGGGACCGAAAAACTGGGAACGGTAAATGTCATACAAGACACAAAAAATGAGATGGCCACTAAAGAGATAAACTTCACCAAACTACTCACACTATTCAGGAACTACCCGGACCTCAAGGACCTTACCACAGCAGATGGGAAGAAAGCGCTGCCGATAACGGCATTGAAAGCAACGGGGGGAAGGGTACATGACAATAAAACGGTACAAAAAATAGCACAAGGCATGTTACACCTGTACCCCTATATATGTGAGGCACAGCCCAACAATATTAAAGCGCCAGGGGACCACTGGGACCATGAGCGGAACAGAAAGCTAAAACCCGAGTATGTGCAAAGGAAAACAGGAGAGCTGGAGAAATACACCAGAAGCACAAAGGCAATGTCGGAAATAAGAAACTGGCCAACGCAGATAAAGGCGCTACACGAGGCAGGGAATAGCCTGAGGGACATAATGCAACTGATGTCTATGTACCCGCTGGCCAACCAAAAGAAACACTTCGAGGAAGCGGGGGTGGAATGGACGGAACAGGAGAAGGAAGCCCTGGGTATAGGAGGAGTGGACCATGAGTGGGAAGAAGATGACATAATGGGGGAATGGACCCCACAAGCAAGTGCCGGAGAAGGGCTGATACAGCTGGACGAACGCAAATGGGCAAAACAGGAGGACCCGATGGAGGCGCCGGACCGGGAAGGAACCCACGCACCTACCAGGATACTGGCCAGTAGACAGTACCTGGACAACCCTGCAGACCCAGACTCGAAAGTAATACAATACGAAACTCAGTGGACTGACAGTGAAGGGAATGTTCTGAGCACGTGGAGCACCGAAGAGACAATTAGAAAACACATACCGGAACACAACCCCACAGGGAACCGAAGATGGGAGGAACTGGTGGAGGAATGGGAAGGCACCAAACAGGATGAAAGGACCAAAAGTGGGCCCGTGAGTGAAATACTAGCAGGCAAGCCGAGAAGCGAGCAAAGGTACTGGAAGGAGGTCACCCATTTGACGATAACCACGGGGGAAACAAACCCAGACCAGGACATTAAACAAACACTGAACACAAAAAACAGGCAGCTGCGTACTGAAGGCGACACTACCTACTGTTATGAACCCAACGGAGGTCTGATAGGCACCCTCAGCACGGCAAAAGTCAGGGAACTATACAACAGATATACCAGAGAGGTGGGAGATGGAGCGGTTCAATGCCCGACAGGGGAACAGCTGGCCAAAAGGCTGAGATTGAAACTGGAGCATAAAATACATGTTGACACGTTTGAGGAGGAAATTGCGCAGCTACTCATAAGATACTCCAGTAAGGCAGAAATGAAGCACAGAAAACGAAACCTGCAGAACCACTGGACCCTTCCCCCAGAAATGATGGAGGCGGTCCAAGCAGCTACGGGGGCCAGGACAGAAGTATTTGCCTCTCCACTCAACGTACATAAAAACACTACGACATACTACTCACAATACCCGAGAGACTCGGTCTTCGGGGCTGCTGGTTCAGCCTGGGAGGCGCAATGGGGGCAACTGGGGGCATACCAATTCAACCCGGAATACACGGCCGAAGACCTTCACAGGGCACTAAAGATGGCGATAAACGCTACAAAAACAGCCAAACCCGTCCTAGGGGTGGGAATATACCCTACGTATGCAAAGAGTCCGTACAGAAAACTACTAAACAAGCACATGGGATACAGGGTACACGAGTTACTCGAAGTGAAGGAGGGGCAGTTTACCTTCCTACCACCGGACCATTGGATGCAAGACAACCTACAAAAGCCCAAGCAGTGTAACTGGAACATGAGGATATTGGTAGTTGCAAATGCGGCGGGATGGAGGAAATTTTGCCCAAATGCGGTGAGAACACACGACATATTCAGCAAGGCCCTTCTCAGATGCCCACAAAGCAAGGTCAGGACGGTAGGGAGGGCATGTTACATACACAGGCCTCTCACACTCAGGGACACGGACAGACAGCCCAGGTCGATTACGGAATGGGAGAAAGACTGTGTCATAGACCCGTCCCCATGGACGAGTCATGAACTGCCTGTACTGCGCGCATTACCAGAAGAACAGGTGGAGAACCATGTAGAAGAGATTATTGACCGCTGGATGGAAGACAGGGGGAGGGAAGGTGAACCCAGGGGAGGGGACAGGGGACCCAGACCCTCAACGATGGATGTCTTGGGGGCCAACACCACGTGGAGTAGGGAAGAAATAAGCAGAGATGCACTTAGAAGGTGGGCGCTACAATTCGCGAACCCAAAAGCGGAAGAAGGGGACATGGAAGGGGACCAGTGGTCACAGCGGGAACGGGGTGAAACTGAGGAAGTAGAACCACAGCCTGAGAGTCAGTGGGACAGCAACGGAAAAGGATACCCAGAACCTGACAGAAGATTCAACAGGAATGAGATGGTCTACACAGACGGAAGCCAGAGAAAAGTCAAAAGGGAAAATGGGGAACAGGAGGAGGCAACCGCTGCGGGAGTATGGGACCCAAGAGGGGGGCAGAATGCGGAATACATGCAAAGATGGCAGGGCCACTGCCAAACGGTCAACAGGGCGGAGCTGACAGCCATATACATGGCACTAATGCTGGAGGCCAATACTGGCACCACAGAGGTAAACATATGCACAGACAGCTTGACCTCGCTTTACCAAATACAAAACATGAAAAGAAGGCCTCATGCGTTGGAGAAGCATGTGCACAGGGATATGCTCTGGAAAATAATGAAACAAATACAAACGCTCAACGGGGAAGGGACCAAGGTGGCACTATATAAAGTCAAAGCACATGTGGGGATACACGGAAATGAAAAGGCTGATGAGGTGGCAAGAAAGGCCTGTGTTGAGGGAAAGTATGACTTCAACCACGATAACACCGACACGGTGAAATTACTTGCCATATGCAAGGCCACAGGGAGGCAATTGGAAGGTCACCAGGCAGTACTTAACCACGTAACAAAACGAGTACGGGAGGCAAAAATGACGGGAAAAACGAACATAATACAAAGACTGAAAAGGAAGCTAGAGACTGGGCCAGAGGAATGGGAAACCAAAAGACAACGCGTTGACAGAATGGAAGCTGAGAAAGCGAGAAGAAACGGAGAGCTGGAAGAACCAGGGGCTGAAGAGGGAACTGAGGAAGACACATGGCCGGAAGAACTAGACATGCAGACACAGGAAGAAGAAATAGAGATTCTGCGAATGGAACAGGAAGAGGAAACACTGATTGAGGCACAGGGAGTATGGGCAACACCACAGGAGGGTGACGGAAACATGCCCCTGTCGACGGGGAAGGAAGCAGGGATGCACGAGCAGGAAGAAGACAGGGGGATAGAGGAGGAAGAAACAAGGTTGAACCAAGAGGAGGGAGTGACACTTGTGCGGGGGCCTCCACAGGGAGCTGATGAGCCACTGGATGCCCAACAGCATGCCGAGTTGCGGGAAACGCGGGGGACAGGGCCACCAGAAACCCGGGACATAAACATGGAGACACAACAGGAGGAAGAAGAAGAGCTGGCTGCGATGGCCCAACAACAAGAGGAGGCACAGGAGGAACTGGTGACAATGCACGAAATGGTACAGCAGCAGGCGGTAGCACAAAGGGAAGCACGACTCGCAGGGGAATGGAGGAGGGCCTCGATGGGAAAGATAAGGGTAGAAGTACAGGAGACGCCGGAGAAATACATGCAACACCTGAAAGGGGACACAGCCATGCATAAACTCTCCAACGAGTACTGGAAAAAGGGGAACGAATACCTGAATGAACATGATGTGACAGTCCTATTAAGATGTAGAGCGAACAAATTGCCGGCGGGCCCCTATAAAAAGTGGAGAAGAGGGATGCGGACACAAAAGTGTAAATGTTGCGGGATGCCTGGGCAGGTGAATGCAGGGGGTTTCATACGCACGGCCCATGTACTAGGGGGATGTACGGAAAGGGAAATAAGGAACATGGTAATAAGCAGGTCGGACGAGACCACCAAAATGATAGCAATGGGTATGAATAAAGGCAGAAAAGGGGGATGCATAATAAGGACCCATGCGGGGAAGAAAGGGTCAGGGATGAATGCAGGCAGACCAATAGAAGACTTCCTACTCACAAGAGGGCAATGCAGAATGGATGGGAGGAACCACCCGGCACCGGAACATGGAAAGGACACCATACCGCACTTCGTGGACATAGTAATGCTAGAAGGAACTGAGAAAGGAAACAAGCAGCCGGGGTACACACACCAAAGAGCAATGGCAGATGCCGGGCATATACACCTAATTGAGGTAACCTATACAGATGAAATGAGCTGGGAAGAGGCACTGAAAACAAAATATACGAAATATGCACCATTAGTAAAACTATTAGAATTGTATGGGTACAAGGTGACACTACATGTGATGGTATTCGGGAACACGGGTACAATATATGAACACACGAAGAAGATTCTGACCAAACACCTAGGATTCGACAAACAGGAAGCACTACACCTACTTAGAAAGATACATGACCTCGCTACGGGATATGCAGTTAGCCTTAACAGACTATATAGGGAAAAAGTGGACACCGAACCGGATTAAGAGAAAGGATGGGAGAAGAGTCATGGGGACTCACAAAGCCCCACACCCCGAAAAAGGGTGTCTCTTTTTCTTTTTTTCTTTTTTCTTTTCTTGTTAGAAATTTGGGCTTGCATATGAGAGCTTGGCACGTGTTTCTAGAATATCAGAATTTCGAAAATTTTGTAGCTCTACGATTGTGTGTTATGCTGGAACATGCCTGGACTATTACAGACTTATGTGTACGTTGAGAATATGCCAAACATATATATGCGAGCATTTAGGTCACTCAGGACTATCAACATTTGTCCCATCATGTGCACGCGTTTGCGACAGGCTCAACTCGTAAGTTTTGCAAGAGAGGAATAAACGCTTAGCGAACAAAAACCAGAACGGCAAAATCGGGAAAATCGAACGACTGAAATTTGCGATCTGCCATCGTGGACGATTTCTGAACCGTTCCCCGATCTATAGCTCCGTTGCATCCAGGAGGGCCATTCTCCGTCATTATTTCGAATGACCGCTTCTAGCGAACAAGAGGCTCATAAACAAGCTACGATCTTCCTCTTTCAGCGAGTAAGTGGTGTCACAGGCAAGGGTGCAAGTTAGGATGTTCACCTCAGACCTCACCGTCGGCGTTTCGGCATTTTTTTAGCCTGACCGCCAACCGAAATCAGGCTTGCAGTTCGGCAGCGGATTTCTGAACGAGCTCCCATGTCAGGGTTATGACCGATGACACATGTGTCATACATGTCATACGTGTCATACATGTCATACCATGTCATGTCATGACATGTCATATGTTATAATGACATACAGTCGTCAGTACGGTCGACTGTGACATGTACAGTCATACCATCTGTCATCCACTCACCATGAGTGACATCTGTCATCGAGAGGCTGATCACAGCATCTCGATGATGAAGCAAGACAGTTCTTGAAGAACAAACTGTTCTGAAGGGACTCGTCTTCGCTTCAAGCATGAATTGAACACCATGCGGGTATCACATGGCTTATTCGATCAGCCGATACTGTTGTTCACCCAATGCCTTCGGGTTCACAACCCAATTGTGGTAACGCCTGAGAGGCGTGGGGGCATTGGCGTAAATGAAAGAGCATTGAGCTCGAGCAGCACTTCTGGAGAAGAGTCTGCACTCATACCCACAATACTCTGCGCGTGCTATTGTCGTTCAATAATAGCCGTGCCATACATATCGCTTGCATAGCGAGCCATATCAGTGGTATTCTACTCGTCCACGCGACGAGCGAGGACACATAAGTGTGCAGTGCAGCAATAGAGATATATTGTATATTGTGTGTGCAACAGGTTCGCGGATCGCGCATACATACGGGCGACAGCGATCGCACATATACGACATATATCGAATAATAACAACCGCTGCAGAATCAACAGCGAACGTAGTGCGCGAGGAATTACCGCCGCGAACGCATTCGCTCGCATACACATCGTCAGAGTATAACAGCGACAAGGTGTGCTTACAGCATACAGATCGCACACATATGATGTTATCATTCGCAAAGTTGTACGATATGCGACATACTGACGCGCGAATGATCAAATCGTCATCAGTGTATGATCCGTACGCGAGATGGCATTCGTACCATATGCCACACATACCTGCGACAGAGATGTTCACCATTCGCAGCGCATACATCAGCGACAGTGATAATTCGCTATCCGCACTAATTGTTCAGTGTAGCGCGCGCATAAAAATTTCGTTATTGCAAATGGTTTGCAAAAATCGCTCGTCTACGCGCATACGATGATTTAGCTTGTCAGGATATACGCACACCTGCTCTGATTCATCATGCTCAGACGACGCGCGATGAGGGTGCATAATTCATATATGCAGCACGTTATTCAATATCTGTGATGCTCGCACATAGCATACAGAGATGATGTTTATTTAGTTAACTTGCAATTGTACAAAGTTTGCAGTTGGACACATAATATGACATCAGATGAATATGGATGCTGTGCAATCATATGTGTGTGTACCATATGCTGTGTGTGTAGCCATATCACACACACACACACCCACACACATGCATGCAGCATACACTATCCATTCAGTATATACCAAGTGTATGCAGCAATACTATGCAACACTATATCATGGAGCAATACCATGCATCACTATATCATGCAGCAATACCATGCAGCATGATTCCACCATGTTATACATTGATATATGCACACATGTATACAGCCAACTTGATCACGATAACAGTTGGCATGCATAGTCATATATAACAGTGCATCAGATGTTGCATTAAATATCACATAGCATACCTGCTGTGCAAGTTTAAACTATAAACGAACCCACTTGGTATAAAGTGCCGATCATGATCTTAAGACAGTAATTAGCTCAGTATAACAGACTATTGGGAATAAATGAATCTCGATCGTCGTCTAAAAACCTTCATTTTGACACAATTTTCGTCGTCTAAAAGTTATTGCCACGTCATCTGAAATGTGCCACGTAAGCGACACGTAAGCGACACGTAAGCGACACGTAAGTCGTCCCGCAATTTTTATTACAAAATATTACTCGAATTATTTATTTGTGCATGATGCTTTCGTACTCGGCGAGTCCCGGTAGATTTTTTTTGTTGCATTTTTGCTCATATGCGTGCATATCATGTACAAGTATGCAAATATGGGTACATCCATGTGCAATTTAGGCCAGCATGCACGGTACACGTTTATGAATGTGCGTATTCAGGTGCTTCAATTCCCGTAAAATAAGTTGCAACTGAGATGGGTACTTGCATATGATACACAAATCTATATCATCATACAAATTTATTCAAAATACACCAAATATTTGTCTATGATGTCTTCTAGGCAAGAGATTTCGATCATTTCACAGTGCTAAGGCTACTATATTGCTGATACATTGGAATCTATATCTTCAATCCACAGTTATTTGCGGCACTTGTAGGTTTTAATTCCCTCGATAGCGAGGTAACGTTGACCGCAATGTTGACGCTCTATCGGAGAACATAAATGGCAGAGCTTTATTGGTCAAGGCAATTGCATCGCACGCAATATAGGTCGATTTCCTCTTCTCGTTGTTGCCGCGGAATAATAAGCGCCCAAGTGACGTCGATTGGAATGACCAGTTTCCTTGGGGTAACCCATTCGTTCCCTATTGGGCTCTGGTCGGGATAAAGTTCCGGTTCTTGAAGGTCAAAGAACATGTATTTCCGAATTCTCCGGGTGTAGCGCCACCAAACGATCCCTAAGTCCTGTCGGTGTCCCGTATGTCTGTCCTCGAAGGTGTTCAAGAACTTACATATCATCCAGCGGTCTACATTGCATTGAGGACATCGCAGGTGGACCATTCCATGTGTATTGATAGCGTCTGCAGTGTCTTCATCACGATCGCGTGTCTCATAAACTCTGAATCGTAGAATTGAAGGCATAACGTGGCCACGATGTTGCAGGATTTTATACCTGTAGATAACAATGCTTGCAAGGTGATTAGCAGTTGAAGCGAAAGTCGTGCGAAACCCATAGCAAAAGTCGAAAATATATATATTGTGAGAATAAATGTGGAGCTATAATACCTGCAGATGGCAATGCTTTCAAGGTAAGCAACAGATGTTTGAAGGTATGGTTGAAGGTGCGTATGTTAGAAGAAACAAGGGGAAATGAATCTTCAAGGGTCGGGCAAGAGCTTTTGTACCTGGTCGTGAGTGGATCGCGGGTCGTGCAAGAGTAGTGTACTTTTGGTCCAATCAGCTTCGTATATCTCGCACATGCGGGATCACTTAGTCGCCGATTCCCGTATGCAAATATGGGCACATCCATGTGCAATTTAGGTCAGCATGCACGGTACACGTTTATGGATGTGCATATTCGGATGCTTAAATTCCCAGAAAACAAGTTGCAACTGAGATGGGTACTAGCATATGATACACAAATCTATATCATCATACAAATTTATTCAAAATACACCAAATATTTGTCTAGGATGTCTAGGAGCACATAAATAAGGGTAAGTGTTGGTGTATTAAGCTAGCAATATAATACATTGGTGTAAGTATCTAATGTGAGCTTGCAAATGCACATCCAACAGTTGAAAATACCATGTTTCTCCTTGGGTTGTCCCCGATCATAAATCGTTAGCTATGATCCATCCCCCGAGCCCATCCGTTGTACTGTCGAGTTCATCTTGTTGAAGTGTTCTTCTCGTAAAGGTCATGCATTGGCTTACTTTGGCAAATAGACTTTCTTCACGGGGAACCGGGTTGAAATAGGAGCGACCAGAGCGCAGATATTTATCAACAATGCGTATCACGCGTGCAGCAAGCCGGCATGTCATGTACACACCGGGGTAACGATTCAAATCGGTTGCCGGCGCGTTTGATAAGCTGTCGATGGCACACACCCCAGCGTTTGACAGGTCATCGTAACGGAGCAACACACTGATATTTACCAACGGAACATTGGGCACATGGAGCATGGAAACGAATGGGGAGCAAGTATCATCGCCACATCGAATCTGCCATTCCAAGATGGGAAGTGAGGACGATTCTGATCTTTCAGTCGAATTGAATCGCACATGTAGAACATGTTCGTGGGGGGACTCGGGCAGAGGGGTTAAAAGGATGGTGTCCAGCGCGAACATTTTGAGGTGGTCCGCGATTAATTTCGGAGACATGTACATTCCGCGAGGTGCCACCATTTCAGGATACTTTTGATGATAAATGCTCTGTAGGCGTAGCAGGGAGACATCGGCTCGGTGAATTAAAAGACGAAGGTTGGCGTCCTCCATAAAAAAAATGTAGGCGGTAAGAAGAGAGCGGGTGATAGCGTTGCCGCATGGGACTAGCCCAACACTTAGCGCGGGTTGCGCACGCTCGATTATTGTATCATTGAACTGTACGCAGACGCATCTTATTCGGCAGAGATTCCCGAGATACATACATAACGGTTCATTGGAATGATCGATTTTGTAAGGAATGTCCTGAAAGATTTTTAACAAGACGTTGTTCGGAAGATGCATTATTTAGGGTTTTATGTAACTATGAAGGTGCGTATGTCAGAAGAAACAAGGGGAAATGAATCTTCAAGGGTCGGGCAAGAGCTTTTGTACCTGGTCGTGAATGGGCCGCGGGTCGTGCAAGAGTAGTATACTTTTTGTCCAATCAAATTCGTATATCTCGCACATGCGGGATCACTTAGTCGCCGATTGTCTAATCAAAGACAAAAACACAACCGAGGCAGAAAACCCCATACACAGGCACATCAGCATATCGGCAAGAAACACAAGCCATTGACGAATGAACAAGTGAAACCAGAGAAACAAGTTGCAATTGAGATGGGTACTAGCATATGATACACAAATCTATATCATCATACAAATTTAATCTATATACACCAAATAATTGTCTAGGATGTCTAGGAGCACATAAATAAGGGTAAGTGTTGGTGTAGCTAGCAGAATAATACATTAGTGTAAGTATCTAATGTGAACTTGCAAATATAAAATAAAGACTGTACACAAGCGTATATGTTTCCTAACGGCAGTTGCACCACTTTCCATCATCATCATTCTCGGGAGAGGCACCGGCGCCGATCAACTCGGGAATATAGTCCGTGGGAACCGGCATTGTCACTGGGGTTGCCGCGACAGGTAACGTTGACGGTAACGTTACGGCTGAACCTGTCGGAACTTGAACCGAAGGGCAAGGTCGTTTCGAAACACACATCGAAAATACCCCAACGTGCATTTGTTGCCTTCCGCATTCCTGCACATATAACATTCATTGTAGTTCCTCCACAACATTCGAACAGTCATACCATGAGTAAGATAGTCAAAATTCCTCATTCTCATTCTGGGGGCAGTAGGGCATGTTGCATACATGCCAAGAACATAGGCAACAATACATTCTCGCTTGGATGGCATGGTTGGATGAGGTGGCAGGTGAAGAAAGTAAAGTGCCAAGCTGAAAAGTGAGTTGTGAGGACAAGGTAGGTGCTTAAATATCTCAGTCGTGTGGCCGTCGTGATTTCAGTTGGCCTATCAAATGACCTCTTTCAGGTGGGTCGGATCGAAGGCCCGCATGTCACAAACATAGCATGTCACAACATTTGAAATGTGAAACGTCGATAATAATTTCATTCAAAATATGTTCGAATACAATCATATTTAACGGTGTTCCAACGATAAGTCAATTTGCTCAATGACAAAGTTATATGCTGTCGCTATATAGCATCAATTCATCCGACGGAACTTGACCCAAGAGCTAAGCTCCTCCCTGAACACACGACAAAAAAGGCTGAGTGAGCATTCCATGCCTTCGCCGTCGACGCATTGTGTATTGTAGTTCTCCCACAACTTTTGGATAGTCATACCCGGCGGAAGAAGAACTGCACTGCTGCATGGGTAAGACTCCCCGTGATTTTTGGCAAACTGGTCGATGTATGTGAAAACAGACTGCCGCTTGGATGGCATGACTATGGTAGAAGTAGAAGCAGGTGCGTTGCTGACGGGAAAAAGGGGCAAATGAGTAGTTTAGGCAAGAAATAGAGCTTATGATCTTGGAAAGTCTTGGACCTGCCGAATTATTAGCCTATCAGATACCCGGTACTAGTCCGCTCGGATCGAATGACCTACAAGTACATATCTACTATTATTTTGCGACGAAGGCGTGTCTGCGAAGTCCATGATTATCCTGTCTGCATTGCCAATCATTCTATGAAAGCAACCTCTGAAGTATGATTTTCGGGCACCTTAACTTGCAGATGCACATCATCAACCGACCAAACGGAGTGAGACGGTAAAATGGATAAGAATATACAAAATCTGGAGCGTGTAAGTTGGAGTATACAAACCCCATTCTTGCTGTATACTGTACTTCTGAAAGTGAGGGGTTTTGAAAATTGTGGCGTCCCGCATTTCAATGCGCACCGAGGTAACGATTTGCCCGCCAGATATCTGCTGTCTCACGACGGGGCGACCCTTTGGCCGACCTGCAAAACATGCGACGCATTGGATTTCCCAAAAGGCTAGAAACTGCAGGTAGTCCCCATAGGACCAAGCACTCATGGAATTCCGTTCTGCTGGATGCCGCGTATCCCCCGGGTACTTAAACAAAGGTCGGCATCTTGCATATGGTTGTCCTAATATATGACCCCTTGCAAAACGACAGAAAAACTTATGCCGTGCGTAATCAGCTTTCCGACAAGTTTGGGGGGCTTTGCAGTAATTCGCAAGATAGCAGCCGGTACACGTTGCAAGTTGTGAACGATCTTGAAGCCCGCAGTGCAGGCAAACTGGGTACAAAAATTTCATCCGTAAAGGCAGATTATCATGCACGCTTGCGTCATACATTTGAAATTGTATCTTATGGTCCTCTTCCATCGATTTCTTGAGCGCTAGTTCTGAGGGCGAGGACTCTTCAGGAAACCATAGTAACCAAATGTTTTTATCTGGATTTTCCTTCCGCAAAGTAGCAAGTATTGTCATTGGAATTGATTGAACTGAGATGGATGGGAATAAAGGTGCGTCGATGAAGTGTCGAGCGGGGAAATGATTTTGGAAGAGAGGGGAATAGGTTTTATACCTCAATGGTCGTCGTGGTACCGCTCAACTTCATTTAACCAATATAATCAGGCAATCACAATGAAAGCGGAGGCATGTCACCAGCTCCATAAAGGACATCGGTTCCACAACAACATATGTCGCCCATACCTTTGGAGAATATACTTTATTTACAATTGTCATATCAAGATATACCATACGTGTTTCATCAGCGTACTTCTGCACTGAGACAATAGGTTATTAAGACTATCAACAAATATTGACCTAGGTGCTGGCACCATGTCCTAGCAGGGAAATCATCATTGCCTAGCGAGCTTTACCGTCTACGTCTCTTGGTCCGGCTTTCCGCCTTCTGCCGCTTGCCGCTTAGGTATATGCCCCGCCGCGGCGGCTGCAGCGGCCTTGGCGGCCTTGTCGGCCTCGGCCTTCTGTTTCTTGGCGGCCTTGGCGGCCTCGGCCTCCCGTTTTATGGCGGCCTTGGCGGCCTCGGCCTTCTGTTTCTTGGCGGCCTTGTCGGCATCCTCCTGTTTCTTGGCGGCCTTGACGGCCTCGGCCTGCTGCTGCTTGGCGGCCTTGTCGGCCTCGGCGGCCTCGGACTGCTGTTTCTTGGCGGCCTTGGCGGCCTCGGCCTCCTGCTGCTTGGCGGCCTTGGCGGCCTCGGCCTCCTGCTGCTTGGCGGCCTTTTCCGTTTCCCTCATTTCGACCGCCGTCTTCTTCCCCCGCTCCTTCTCGACTTTCTCTTGCTCTTTACGATGTGCCTCTCTCTGCCTTTTCACCTCGTCGTATTCCTGCTTGCTCAACACTTCGTCGGCCAAAGAAAAAATCCATCAGGAAACCTAATGCGCTCTTTCGCTGAGTCGACCATACCTTGCTCCCTGCATCCAAGACACCAGCACTTGTTAAAACCGATATACAAAGTATTTTTTCAAAAAATGGATGTAGACATGAATGCTTACCTATCGAAAGCGACGGAACCCAATCCCAACATGTTGGCGGCTACCGAAGTGGTCCCCGAACCGCAGCACGCATCCAAGATGAAGTGATGTTCGTGATGAAGAGGTAACACCCCCTCGTACGCAGATTTCCCCCTCGCTTCCCCCTCTAACTCAGGACCTCGCATATGGATATTGATGAGGTCGTGGATGAGCTTCAGCGGCTTCTGGTGTTTGTCAATTCTTTTACCCTCGGAGTTATTGGCGAATTTCGACGAGTGTACAGGGGCATATTCCCAGGTGTTGGTTCGGCAAGAAGCCACGAACTGCTTATCGACGACATCACTATCCGCATTCTCCTCCTCACCGAGAACTCTAATCAAGTTCTTCATCCAGGGAAGCCTTTTATGCACGGCTGCGTGGGTTTCGTCTGCGAGAGCAATCAGCGCTGCTTAGTCAGATTGCCCATGCTTAGACGCCAAAAGGCAATCACAGAATTGTACGTAACTTAACATCTACGGACCTGTAGGTGTTGCTTCCTTGACGTAGTAACACAAGACAAAGCACTCCATACGGTTGGCGTAGTTCCGTGGCGCAACGCAGGGTTCCAAGGCCATCATGTTCGATCTGCTCAAAGGTTTCACCCAGAACATCTTTTCGGCGTTCCCGTGGCAAAACTGCTTGGCGGCTTCGAAGAACTCGTGGTGTTGTTGAAAGCCACAGAAACATCCCCCTACCCAATCATCACACGTGGTCAAATTGTTGAAGTTGTGTAGGAATTGCTTGAACTCTCCTGCTAAGAGAGGTTTCGGGATCCATCTCTTGTTCGAGTCCAGAGCATATTCGCAATCCATAATGAAACCGGTAAATGGAAGCCTGGGAAGAGTCGTGAAGGACTCAGGTGATGCGGGCTCCAGAAGAAAGTCCTTCTTGAAAACCAGTTGCGGAATCTTGTGAGTGTAGAAGTAGTCATCATCGTCGACTTGCTGGCCCTCAGGAACGTTTGACAATATTCGATAACTCACACCTGTGTGCAATGTAAACGATTAGTAATTACATAGCTACGGTGCACAAATGGAATATAAAACCGAGATACGCACCTGGAAGATTCTTTAGGAGATTTTCCGCAGTCGATGCTGTCGTCGATCCGATTTTCAGCAACAGAGCGCTCTCGATATTATTCCAGTAGAACTTTATATCCTTCGGTATTTCTTTGATCAGTTTCTCTATCTTCGCCTCGTGCCGCTGTTTTTCTTTTGCAGGCCGTGATTCAAATTGAAATTTCCGGTTCTCCTGCTCGTTCTTGCAGGAGACCTTCGGGGGCACCACTCCCGCCTGGTACAGTTGTAAACAAACCCCGTTGTTAATTGAACACGTATTGAATATAGTGAAGGACGATCAGAGGGCGCAACTTAGGTAAATTACCTTCAGTAATGTACGTATTTCTCTCTCATCCCCAGCCCCTGGGAAATAGTCGCAAAACTTTTTCCAGTCGTGTTCTGGGTTGGGAAACGTAAAGCTGTCAAGCTTTTTTTGCAGCGTATTGATCTCGCCATCCAGCTCACCGTAGGTCATCTTACGATCCCAGAACTTCGACTCGGGAGCATCGGGATCCACGACAGCATCCACTGGTTTCCTTTCCTTAGGTATGGGATACCCATCTTCATCTAGGTAAGGAATGAAGCAGGGTGCATTTATGTCGTATATGTTGTTTTCGTACCCTCCCGGTTGTGATTGCAGAAAGTTCTGCATAGAATGCCGGTTTTTCTTTAGAAAGCTCAGTTGCCGGTAGGCCGGTGTCGATTCCAAGGAGTGTGTTATGTTGAATCGTTTATGAGCATCTGAGGCAAGCAGCATTAGGTTCTCTCGAACATTGTTGAGAGTCTTGATCTCGGCGATACGGTTGATCATATCTTTGACCGTGTACTTCTGTTCGATGACGGCTTCGTCGACGAGCTTAGTGATCTCATGTAAGTGTCCTTCGGTCAAGGGGGCCCATGTATCATAGAACCCCTTCGGCAGATCATGGTAGACGATCGGCTTTCCGGATGTGGGGTCCCATTTAGGCTGCTTGGTCGTTGGTGCGTTGAGGTCAGTTGTGCCGGTCGACATACCGCTTGAACGTTTACGTTTGGGCTTATTGCGAGATGACCCAACCGTGGCCAAGGTCGTCTCCGTGGCGTCTTCATCGTCCGGGTCAACTCCCTCTAGCGCCCCTTCATTGTGGGCCTTCATCACTGAAAGCGAAAACATGAAATACCAAATCGTCAGTTAGCTACTGCAAAAACACCTAAGAGCAAATAAGAATAATGTTGAGACGGGATTCACAAAAAATGGCAGCACCTCTCTGAAGTTGTTTGAACAAGTTGTGCGATTGCACCGAGATAGCCCAAGCAGCCCAATGCACGTTCTTCTTGTCTGCATTCAGCTTCTGGTGATTGAACACCTGCGTCTTCAGCGCCGTTTCGAATTCGGGATTCAAGTTCTGCTTCGGCGGCACCCGACTGAATTTCACGTTCTCAAACCTCTTCATTGCAACGTCTCTCTCGTTGGGTTCGGCCATCAGTTTCTCCACGTGTTTTCGCATGCCAAGAATGATCTCCGTGGTGTTGCGGTGCTTCATGTAGGCGTCAATGTTGTTCTGCTCATTCCCAAGCTGCGTGCGCAAACGAATTGCACGGATCATGACTATAGCTGAGAAGCTGGCCGACCGTAAACCCTCCCTAAACACTTGAGTATGTAAGCCCTGAGAAGCACCTGAGAAAACTGGCATGAGTGAGACACACCTGATTCATTTCGATGGCGCTCAAGTTCATGAAGAGACGACATTCGATGAACTGAAACGCGTCCGTTCGATTTTCGTGGTTTGCGTGCTTTGCTTCATCCGCCTTGACGCAGCGACGCTTTGCCTCCAGCAAATGCTGATGTCCAAAGCAGGTGAATCTGTTGAATAACAAATAAAGTGTAAGTTGGAACACATATGCATGCATCCATCAACGCAATGGGTCTTACCTGTATCTGCCTTTCCCGATGTCCGCCCAAACGAATGCCTCTGGGTTGGTGCTTGTTGCATCGTCCTGATCCTCCTGGACAGCAATCAGGGCTGGAGATCCCGAACCGGTGTGTGGGTTCCAGTACATCATTTCGGCAATAGCCTGGGCGTGAAATTCGTCCAGTGGTCGAGGGCGATACGCTCCTTCTGCATCATCGATGTACCGAATGGGGATTTTCCACGATGTCGCACATGGATTATTATTGTCGACCAACTTATGCATGTCATCGATTTGCCTGTGTGATGGCCCACAGAAGCAACGTGTACTTGGTTTTAGTAATGCACATACACCATCAAAAAAAGCAATGGTGGTATAAGTAAATCTCAGGAGGGAAGATGCATACTTGCGAATGGCAGCCTGTTTTTTTTGCTCATCTGCCTCGGTTTCATCGGCGGTCTTCGGAGTCTTTGAAGGGGACACAATCTCCTCATCACCCTGCTCCATGATGAATGCAGGAATTGGCCGCTGCGGAGTTCCAGCTGCAGGAGATACAAGGCCCGCTGATGGGAGAGGGCTTGCCGCTGATGGCCCTGGAGCATGGGGCAGGGTTTGCCCCTGATGGCCCTGCACCTGCAGGGGTTGCCCCTGATGGCCCTGCACCTGCAGGGGTTGCCCCTGATGGCCCTGCACCTGCAGGGGTTGCCCCTGATGGCCCTGCACCTGCAGGTCTTGCCCCTGATGGCCCTGCACCTGCAGGGTATGCCCCTGATGGCTCTGCACGTGCAGGGCTTGCCTCGCAGGATGAACCTGAAGGGCTTACTCCAGAGAGTCTTCGAGATTTACGAGTGACAGGTGTAGTTACAATTGAAGGAGGTGTAGCCGTTTTTGTATATGGTAGTTTACGACCCGTATCGTCTCCACCAACTGGAGGTTGCGTTTGCACCTCAGCTTCAGTTTCAGCTTCAATCTCAACTTCAGATGGAGGCCCGTCACTATCGGAACCTTTTCACAACACAAAAGCAAATCAATTCTCAGTATTTGAATACATATATCATTTTTGTGACCTAAGACGGAGAGCGAAGGAGAAAGGGAGATAGAGAGCGAGAGATGTTTTATATCGGCTCACCGGCATCGCCTTCAGAGTTGGCAACTTGTTGCGTTGGAACCTCAGGTTCAGATGAAGGCTCACTATCGGAACCTTCTCACAACACAAAAGCAAATCAATTCTCAGTATTTGAATACATATATCATTTTTGTGACCTAAGACGGAGAGCGAAGGAGAAAGGGAGATAGAGAGCGAGAGATGTTTTATATCGGCTCACCGGCATCGCTTTCGAGTGCCGAGTTGGCAACTGGGTGCGTTGGCACCTCAGCCAAAGATTGAGGAAGAAGGTCCGCACTGCCGACACCCCCTGCCAACACGAAAGCAAATTAATTCTCAGTATTTGAAGAGATAACATTTTATCTAAGATAGAGAGAGGGAGATTTACCTATGATCCAAAGGTAGTGTTTCGATCTCACGAGTTCGTCGGGCTTTCCAGCTTCCTTATTTGCAAATCGGATGCGGGCCATCGTCGCGTGGTCATCATGGACGCTGCCGTCTGGAGCTGTCCACGTCGGGGCGCTGTCCAAAATGTAGGCATATCCTCGTTTGTGCAATATCGGTGTGGTGTCAATGACGACGACATCTTTCTGCATCAAAGCAGTATCTTGTCCTTCAGGTCGAGGACGGACGGGCTCGTCTTGCACTGGGGCCTTTTCCGCCGCTTTTTGCAAGTTTTCGACGGACTCAGATACTTTGGAACTCTCTGGAACGTTCTCCGCCAGGAGATGATCTTCGGCTTTGCGAATACTCCCAAGATCTGGAAGATACTGTTGCGATCAAACGGATAGGTGAGAAGCAGCGGACCGCGATAAGCAATAAAATAACATAAAATTGACAGAAGGGGTGAATTTTGAAACCATTACCTCGGAGACAAACGCGGCCCATGTCGAGATGTGCAAAGTCGGTTCAACGATCTGGAGATTATTGTTTTTGGCGGTGTATTTCTTTGAGTGGAGTCGAGAAAAATCCTCGTACTGCTCGGTGTGAATAGCATGCAATGTATCCACAAGTTCAGTGAAGTACTTGAGCATCTTTGGGAAATAATCGTGTTTCAAGTATGCTGCTTCACCAATATTCTTCTGAAGTTGGTCGAGTCGCTCGTTGTCTTGCGTGATAAGCATGTACTTTGCATCGATAGCTCTGAAGATATCTTCACGGCGGAATTGCCGGTTCGTGATGAAAGGCGATTCAGAAAAGCAGTCAGAGGCAGCAGTGTACATTTTGGGCACTGTACCGCTGGGTCTCTTTCTTATGGGTTGCGCGCCAGGGCAAATGAATTTATCCATTGCGAGCATAATGCCTAAGAAGCGAGGATGCTCTGCTATGTCCTTGTCCTTGGCGAGATCGATATACGTCTTGAACCATTGTTCAACAACGGTCATCTCGGTGTCAGCGTCAGGTTCAGGGATTTCAGGGTGACCAAATGACAATACTTTGTCGATGATGATTCCCGCTAAGAGGTGATGAGGTACTGAAAAGAACGAATGAATTCGAAAGGCTGAATTAGAAAAGATAAGCAGAAGATAAATAAGGCCTGAATTAGAAGGAGAAGGAAAACGAAGGGAAGAATGAGAGAAAATACTGACCAATTTTCCCATTTCTCCCGTTCAGGGGCTGCTGTTTGGGTACGTTTCTCTTCGGCATAGTATGAGCGAAGTCCACGAACGGACAGCATCCCAGAGCCTGTTTATCAGCGACCACGAGTGCAAAAGGTTCGAAATCCTCGCCCGCTGCCATCGTCATCATGCCATGAATCACAAGCATCGACTCGCCGACAAGACTGTCTGCCTGCCTTGGAGTCTTGAGGAGTGGGTACTTGTAAGCTTTTGGGATGATGCTCATGCTCCACCATCCCAGACCATATGCACCGCTTGTTTCCTGAGTATACATATCTGCAAGGACTGGAACCCTGTAAAAGTCATTATCACAAAGCTTCCGGGCAAAGGAATGCCCTTCATCTGAATCCGCACCCTCGCTTCGGAAGAAGAACTCATAACCCTGCATGTCACCATGCACAGAAAACACAAATTAAGAAACGTAAATCATGAATGATATAAATATAACACGGCCCTGCTAAACAACATCATATCATATCTTTAGTATATACATCTCTGAGCAATGGAATTATGTACACCAAACTTTGGCCCGAGATTTTCCCGGTTACCGCAGAAGGGTTTTATAACTTCATTCCAGAGCCTAGGTACTAGGTTTGTCCGTTTGCACGGCCGCGCCATCCCCCCGTTCTAGAGATGAATAACAGCAGAATATTTGAGATGATTGCATAATTATACACAACAAAATACTACAACAACAAAATATACACAACACAATATACACAACAAAATATGCACAACAAAATATGAATAAAAATATCATATATACACGTTGTGTCCTATTCCTCCGCCCGCAAGTACAGCGGGGAGGGCTCGCGGGTGAAGCCATGGCCACCCCGGATGCGGCCTCGGCCGGGGGGAGCACGGTGGGGTGCAACAGGCTCCCCCACGTAGAGCTCATAACGGTACGACCACCTCCAGATCATAGGAGGTGGTGGTGGGGGAGGAGGTGGCGGGGGTGGGGGTGGGGGTGGAGGAGGAGATGGGGGCGGGGTGGAGGAGGTGGAGGTGGAGGTGGTGGGGGTGGTGGTGGAACGTCACTTCCGCAGCAACCACCAAATCACACAATCTCGACACCGGTCAACAAAGAAGCCATGCGCAAAAAGAGCTTTACCGAGGGAAACCCTCTACTGAGGGTAGTCCTCAAGGGCCCTGCCGTGAAGCCCGAAGGCCTGTGCGCTGTGCAACGCCACCATGATCCTCTGCCCCCAATAAGACTCGAATGTCGGTGTAGACCACGTCGCCGAAGCCATCTCTGGCCCCAACCGATCCTGCCTCCTGCGAGCGCAGTCCCGCAAGAGCTGCTTGGCCTGCTCCCCCAATCCACCAAAGGCCTCCATGGCAAAAGCCACCAACCTGTGCGGACTGATATCTCCGTATGTGTAAGCCTTCTGCCGCTCAAGCGCCGCTGCAGTGTGCAACGGAACGCGAGCTGCCCCATCCACATGTGTTTGGGCACAAGGAAAGCCGATCGCAACATCGATGACCAGGTGTCTCCCCCGCCCATCAAAGTTGAGCACCGTGATGTCCGGCCTCCAATGCGGGGAATAGCTCCTGTGATAGACGTGGGTGCGCTTCACCGAAGCCGGGTCAAACACCTTGCGCAGCATCTCATAAAGAACATCTTGGACTGCATCATGCCGGTAGGTGAACATCCCCCGTCTGTTGCAAGCCAAGTAATGGTACCCAAAGTCGTCCACAACCTCACCACACGCACAGCTACCCGTGCCAACAGCCGAGACCTCCCGAACCAGGGGAATCGAAGCCCCAAGCTGAAGACACACCGCGATGACTGCAGCAGTGGGCCGCATGCGGAATCCACCATCATGAGGGAGAGCATTGAGGTGTGCCGTAGCACCATCTCGGGAGAGGCTGAGCAACCGGGCCCGGACAGAGGTGTTCGCCCCTTCAATGTCTCTTACCCATCTTTATGTTGGCTGCAGCCAACATAAAACCCAAAGTTCCGAAGCATATTACTCATGGTTAATGGTACATATTGCTCCAAAGTAATGTTGTTTGAAGGGCTACTAGACCTTCAAAAAAATGTCAATACGTGGTATACCTTCTTACACCCATGGGGGCTTGCATAATTGTGCCCTAGAGTTGGGGTATGATCGCGAAAATACAAAATGCTCATTATGTTGGCTGCAGCCAACATAAGAAAATTGTGTAATGTGAGCGGCATGAGAAGGGCATTGAAAAATCGGGCACCTATGTTGTCAAGATCTCGAGCTGCTCTTTCTGGAGTGCCTTGTCAAAACTTTCATCCGAGTTCATCTTGACCCTCAAAATATCGATCGAAGTAACATGGGTATGTAAACACCCAAAATTCCTTGGAAATTTCACAAATTTTCACATTCTCTTGAATAGTAACCCAAATTCTCGCCGATGATTTCGAGCGTCCCAATGTTGTTAACGCATGTGTGAAAGAGAACATCCCCGCCGTCATTTTGAGCTAATAAACTGTACAATCCGATATCGACAGCTCCCGGCATTGTCAGCAACGCTTATGTTGGCTCCAGCCAACATAAAGGGGCCTAATGTTGGCTATAGCCAACAGATGGGTAACAGACATCAAACAAGCGCAGCCAGTCGGAACCATGTTGATAATTGGTTAGCTCCTTCTGACGCGTTGGCTGACTTGAGCCGAATCCCCCCCAAACCGGCGCCTCCTCCGGCACCTTCAAGCTCTCCGGCACGGGATGCCCCGCACCCAAAGCCTCCACCACTCGAGCCCGCGCACCTCGCACGTCCCCCATCGCCGCAACCATACCCGCCGCCAATGGATGCTCTCCGACCTCTGAATCCTCCGGGGCACCAAGGTGTGGCAACATATCCCTCACCGCCGGGAACAAGACCACCATTCGCCCCCACACCTGGGCCCATGACCCAAGCCACCCAGCCGGGGCCAGGCGTTGCGCCGAAGAGAGACCAAGCCCTCCCCAACGGGTAGGCAACTGGCTGAGGGCAACCGCTTCCTCTCCCAGCGGGTAAGGGCTCCCCGCCACCTCCTGAAGGCACTCCTGGATCCCATTATCGTGGGCCAGGGCCCCCCGCACAAGCAGGTGGGGCGGGACCCCCCGGACCAGGTGCATGAAGCGCGGATGGGCACAGAACCTCAAGAGAAGGAGCTGCACCTGAGGATCATCCAGACGGGCAAGCTTAGGGAGGACGGCCCCGGCCGCAAAAGCCATCTCGACACACTTGTCGGCGACCCATCGGTCACACTTGTCGGCGACCCATCGGTCAGACCCCACCGGTATGCCC
>LGRX02010490.1:0-10529 GCA_001247695.2 Cymbomonas tetramitiformis | reverse complement strand
ATGCAACCTGCCTTGTCCAGCATGCAACCTGCCTTGTCCAGCATGCAACCTGCCTTGTCCAGCATGCAACCTGCCCTCCAGCATGCAACCTTGCACTTAATAATTCACTTAGTGGAGATGACGCCGGCCCCTTCAAGATGTCTTACGGGCCAACTAATTCCACCTGGTTACTCGGGTTTCTCCGCCTTCACGGATCAGTCCCCTTTTACCGGAATATGCATACAGTATATATACAAGGCAGGTTGCATGCTGGGCAGCCCAGGTTGGATGCTGGGGAAGCCAGATGGCAGGGTGCAGGTAGGGCACCAACCTGAAGACGGCGAGGCTCCTCAAAACCAATGTCCTTGAAGCAGTCGGACACGGATCTTGCAGGATGTTGCCGCAGGAGTTGAAGCAGCTCCTCCTCGTGGGCGATGGTGAATCCACCTGGGGACGTGCAAGGCATAGGTAAGACGGTGTATAGACAGCAAGCATGCACGGAATGCCAGTTGAGAAGAAAGAGGGCATGTTGGCTGCTGGGGTTGTGATGTGTAAAGGGCGCATGTTGACAGGATGCGGGCAGCTGGCATGCTGTCAGAGCAGCATGCTGGCATGCTGCACGTTGTGAACATGATGTGCTGGCTAAGGAATACGCAGGGGGGGAGGAATAGGCACCAGCAGGCGAAGGCCGCTGGCGGGCGTTCGGGATGCTGTGGTCGGACGCCGCGCGCTTCCGTTTCCCAGACGCCGGCTGGGCGCTTTCCGCTGCCGCGCCCTCCGCTGCCGCGCCCTGTTGAACTGCGGAGGGTGGGGGTGGTGTGAGATACAGGATTGCGTGGGCATAATGTGTGGAAGGAATGGGCGAAAGGTAAAGTTCTTACCTGCAGCAGCGTGCAGCCTTGCAGGGAGGAATCGGCGAAGGCTCACGCGCTCCGCCTGTCGCAACTCCAGCTGCGTAGCGCTGCTGCCACAGTGGACGAATCCGTCCACGACTGAAGGATTGCCGCTGAAGAAAAACTCCAACGGCACCCTGGTGAACACGCGCTGGGTGTCCACCTCTTCGACGGTGTAGAGACCCGTCTCGGCATCTCTAGAACGCACCCTGCGCATAAAAACAAAGGCACATGAACAATTTTTATGCGCGGAAAAACTACACAGCGTTGAGATTGGACAGGCGCTTACCAGGCGAACGTGTTTACGGATCCCTTCTTAACCTTTCCGTACTCCACAAGGGAGCCAGGCGGGAAGAGCACGTTGAACCAGTTGTCTTCAACCGGGTGCTTCTTCCTACATCAGCGTCCGATGTTGGACGCCCTGGAACGACGATCGCTCTTAATTGGAAGATGCGCTCTGAATTGGAAGATTTTTTGAAGGTCGTTGTTTTGATGTTTTTTACATTATTTTAAACATATCATGCCCAAAAAATAGGGTGGTTATAATTTTGGAAGTTTTTCTCATCGTACGAGGCGGGGTTTTCAGAATTCTTACGCGTGACTCTTAGGCATATTGAGGAGTGTTCCAAAAATCCACATATGGTATTAGATCGAGATTAAAGGTTATAAAATGGAAGTAAAAAGGGAAAAATATGTACCTATTTATCGTATGTTTGATATTTTCATCGATTTCAGCACAATTTTGCCAAAACCCCCCTCAAACCCTATGCTTTATCACACGCGTATTCACAAAGGGCGGGTAACATATGTAAAGGTTCTTGCTAATGGACCCGTCACGTGCTATGTTATAATGTAGTTTGCCATAACACATATTTGAACAAATAAAATATCAAGCACTTGCATCTCCGTGCAGATTTCTGGAGCACATGGCCCTCTAGCGGGGGAAACCCTAAGTGGTAACACCAATTTAGGGTGTAAGCACAACCACATGTGTACATGCATGCACATACGTACTCTTGACTGCACTTATTTACTCTTCAGAGTTCTCCAGCAGTGCTTTTAAAAGCTCAGCTTTCTCCTCACAACCTGGAATTCCGCCTTGAACACCAGATTTTGCGGTCTCATCCCAGCATGTCAACACCTCGTTCACGTCAAATGTAGACTTCATGCGAAGGGTGCGGGGACCCCGTACGAAAGCTCCAGCCTCACAGAGTTGTTCTACCGTCTCGAACGTTCTCCGTGACTGTGCTGGCAACCAGAACTGCCAGGTTATCTCCTTCCGTGAGGCATGCTGCCCCACCACCTCCACGAAATGGAGTGGGAGTGACTTACCGCCGTCCGGGAGCATGACGTTGAACCAACACTTGTCGCTGGCTTCCCCGCCTGCAACGGTCACGGCATAGCTGCCCACAGTCATGTCCTCGAACCGGTAGTCGGCTGCCAAGTGTTCCTTCTGCGATGCCAAACGCATCCCACGGTCATATAGACTCTCGTCAACACCGGAGGAGTGCTCATCGTCGCCATCATCCGTGCCCTCACTGCTGCTGGGCTGTTTCTGCTGTTTTGGCTGCTTTCCAGGCTTCTTCTTGCGCGCTGCAACCTGCCGACTCCGACTGCGAGTGGCAAGATCCATCTCCATATCAGTATCATCGCTGTCGCCTTCGGAGGCGGGTGAAGTTCTGCGCGCCCTGTTTTGCCTTTGTGCGCCTGAAAACCTCTTGCGAGCAGCAGGTGGAGCTCCTCTCCGACTCCTCTTTCCATTTGCTTCAGAGAGGCGCTGGACGCCTCCATGTCTTGATGTCTAGTGGATCATAGTCCCGGGGAAGACGGAGTTCGCCACCAGCGTTCAGAAGGTACGCGTGAAGGTGCACCCGCATTTTATGCTCACGATCAGGAGTTTCCACGTGCATGAACCACGCAGGAACCGTCAGCCCAACTATATTGCCGGTACCTAGCAGCTTGCTCGCACCGTGGCCAGGATGGCGCAGACCACCGAATTCCTGGAATACGAAGATCTGATCAAGTTGCCCCTGGTCGTTGATACACGCATAGTGCACGCGACCTCGCTTCCTCGTGCTACTCGGTTTTCGAAACACCATACCGCGACTTTATATGTCCCTATAGTATACAGGGAAGGGGAAGTTTTGGACCCAGGAAAAACGATAGGCCATCGGACTGCTGGTAAAATGTTTGAAAACCTCCCGCATTGCGTGTTGGAGAAAACCCTTCCCGTTAACTACAATGCTGTTGCTAAAAACAGGTGAAAAACACACTCGGAACATTTCCGAGTGTCCTCGTAACCCACCTCGCTGCGCGACTTCCATTTCCGAACGCAGTAGCAATCCTTACAGACATACATCCCCTCAGGGGGTTTCGGGTAAAAATAGTCTGAGAAGCACGCGCACAACCTCGGGTCAAAATCTGTCCTGGGCAAAAAGTAGCAAGCCTGCCTGCACTAAGATTCGGGTCAGGTCAAGCGATTCACAACAAAAAAAGTGGTTCATTAAATTCCTATTCAGCCAGACTTCAACCATAGCTGGCAACGAAAAACACTACGCGGTAAGCAGGTTTCTACGCTGAACAAGCAGAAACAGCACACACGTTAGAATATGCATATCGCGAAACGCACCCGTGCAGAGACGAGCAGTGAGAGACTGTCTTGCAAGCTTCAAACAACAAAACATAAGCCTTTGAAAAAAGAAATCTGCGTGGCGGCGATGTCCTTTCGTCACCAATTACGCGTTGCCGCGTGTCCTCAACTGTCGCGGGTGGGCCGTCATTGTTGACAACGAAACCCGTATCGAGCTACCGGTATTTCGCGGCAAATGTCTTGGGGATTTGTGACACTGGTCAGGTTTCATGTGGGCCGAAATCCACGATTCTTCGAATTCCTACATTCACTTTTTTCCTAGATGCGAGTTTTAGAAGTCTTGAGTCTTAAACATCATTCTATAAAGGTGAGCTCATCATGCGATGGTTGAGGTTGTACATGCTCGGTGAAAGGTTTTAAACATGCCTCTCGTATACAAGACCTCAGGCTATTTTCTCTTTACTGAGTGCTATGAAATATCATTTGGCCGAGCCAGATCACTTTATTATACGCCCCAAAACAAAACAACGACGAGTTTTGCCCCCCACGATCAGCTGAAGGCTCAAACCGGTGAGCTCTGGGCTCAAAAATGGCGGCGGAATAACACTGCGCCAATTCGCCCCCACCCCGCCCACCGCCCTCCGTGGTAACGGACATGCGCTTTCTATATAACTATATGTACCCAAAATTTTGGATGACCTGCTCGCTCGTCGACGACCGAAATCAGCCTTCCCGCATCGAGAATTTTCTTATCGATTTCCCCCATCGAAAATGAAACCTCGTGATAAAACCCTTATCGGAAATCCGACAAAATGAAAATCCCTTCCGGAGTCTGTGACTTCACTTATGAGAGTATAAACCAGGGGTGTGGGATGACTATATATCCGAATAACTATACATAGGGGGTATACGTGAACGTGGCACAGGTGGGGGGGGGATATAATATCTTATAGAGTGCATAATGGTGAAATATATTTCGATAATTGATACACATAATACAGATAACATTACAATATAGTTATTTAGATAATGGGATCACGCAAATGACATACGTTACTCGTCATGAAGAGCAACGCTTAAGAAAAATAATTAATGATTATAAGGGGTGCTGGATGGGTAGCGAGACTAGTATAAAGTTTGGTAATAGAACTTGGTCAAAACCATATTATATGAACGTGGTATAGAAGTTGCATATACGTGTAATTTAGTAGTAAATGTATTGGTATAAGAAATTAGGACAACCAAGTCATTGTTGCGTCGTTCACAGCAGGTGTGGAATCACTGCTGTATCATCATAACAAATGATATGAAGCGGCTGATTCAATTTTGCAATCAAGTTACCTATGAATGCATGGCAATAGGTAAAGACAATGGAAAGGCTGTCACAAACCGCGTGCCCGCGACTGTCCGATGTGACAGCTTGTGACGAGTGGCAGATGACCGCATGACGGGGTGACACGGGCCGAGGTGGAGCAGACGAGTAGACAGTTACCGAGATACGAGAAGAGAGGAGGAGGTCTCAGGGAGCTGGCAGATAAGCGCAGAGGTTAGGAATGTAGCATCGCGATACTCATCGCTGACCGACGGCCGAATTATTGGAGGAAAGTTATGTGCTTGGCAATACAGTACCGACAACAAGATATACGGAAACCGATTATAGCTCCGTTCTTACCGGCTCAAAAATAATGGGTGGTGGTATTACCTGGTAAAATACCGGTAATACCAGATATTTGCCAAATGAAAATCGACAACCGCATCGAGAACGCGCATTATGAAAACTTGACATACTTTAGTATATATTATTATTTTAAAACCCAGCTCTAGCAACAATTGTATGCACAACGCTATTGGGATAAGGTATACCGGGTATATTGAAAAAAGAACACGCGATCCATCCATCTGGTGTACACACATGCCTATGTATATCAAGCTTGCAGGATCCCTGTGCCATAAGTTTCCGCAAGTATCTTGTCGGGTCATCCGCACTCGGATGATGTTCCTGTGAGATGAGAGTCCAGAGCACAGGAAAACTCGCTCTTCAAACACGATAATTTCAGCATATAATTTAGCAGATCTGAATGCATAACCCAGTCGAGGGATATGCCCGAATTGCCCCCCTCGAATAGGCACGAATATCAACTTCAGAAATTGGACACCTTTTTATTCGCACCAGACCATCTCATGGTTAAGTTTGCAAATACGTCGTCGATTCTTTGATAGTGTGTCATGATCTCTTTTGGAATTATCCATGTAATCTCGGCCATCATGAATGCGCAGCGGCACTGTATGGACTAGAACATGGTAGGACAAGCCAGCAGATGCCGGCATGCAATTCATCCTTTCACAGATACAACTTCTGCGTCGATGCTCCAGCATAAATCCATCATTATTGGATGCTATTAAATGGCGGAGAGCGCATCCACTCACTACGTAGCTACGCATTCCATTCAACGAGTACCAATAACTATGCAGTGTGAATTCGCTTATGCATTGCTGTGATTCGAAACGATATCACTCATCATATCTCGGTGATGCAGCAGGCATGTCCGTATCTCTTTGGTGGGTTGACATTTATGGGGCGGCGGCTTAGCACTACGTATCTGCGCTCGCGCAGCTTTGCCTTTATTCAGCTGCTTTAATTCAGCTTCCAGCTTTTGTCGCTGGGTCTTCAACCCGTCACCAAGTTTAATCTTATTCGGATTCTGGGTACCTCTGCAAAGGTGGCCGCCATGCACCATAACCAAGTTCGCATCAGGGTGTATACAGCGCAGCCAAATCCAAACAGGTCTGACGGAACACAGAATCAACCGAACGAGGATGTATCCAGCGCGCTCATCGACAAAAACATCGCAAATCTTAAAGCAAGCCAAGTTGTTGCTGTCAGCGTCCTAACCAAGCAAAGTCCAACTGACTTGGAAGGTGCACTCGTCGGGGAGAGCAGTTGACACTGAATCTGAGTTAAGAGAGAATCTAAGTGAGAGAGGGATCCTCCTCTACGCACCGGCCCGTTTCCTCCGGCTCACCATCATCACTTCGAGCATCATCGCCTCTCACAACACGCTGAATGACTCCCCCTGACACATGCAGCACAGCCCTCGCTTCCACTGAGCTCATTTAGGAATACACTTTAGGCCGCAGAATGCAACGCTCGGGGCGTCCAGACGCTGCCTCTTCCCCCTTCCCCACAGCGCCCATCTCCACACCCGTCCACAGCACTGTCATCTCCCCCATCGCGCTTCTCCGGGGGTTGACCCACATTATGTTCTATTCCCTTCTCCGTTCTTTGGGTGATTCCTACTTTTGATTGGCCCACCCTTTCTTGGAGGGCATGAGCCAAGCCGTCATGTCAGCGGCTGTGCCTCACAAAGCTGCGGTATTTCATCAGCAGCACTGCCAAGAAATGGTTCGACCATCTTAAAGAATATGTCCAGTAAATTGCATGCGCATGTGTGCAGCAGGGCGATGACCACCGAGCCTGTTGGCAAACATTGCATTCCTCTGCACTGGATTCTGGTGAGAGAGGCTCTATGGTGGTCGATCGCCACACACTCAGCCTCCGCGATACCTATTCATATTTAAGATATCATAGGTTGGGTTAGGGCTGTTCTCAAATCTTTTCCAGTTCAAGAACTGCTCGGTTCTCTTATCGACACATCGTTAATAGCATTTTTTTGGTGGTATAAATGTATCAAGTCTCGCAGAGTTACTATTTTTAGAAATTTGACTTGACAAGGCGATAGCCCGCGGAACAGACTACCGATCTATCTGTTCACTTTTTAAAAATAGCCTTTTATTTGGCCGTCATGAAATTTACAGTGTTTTGCTCATAACGGAAAAAAGGCTATTTATAAAAAAGTGAACATATAGATCGATAGCCCGCGGATCTTGTCAAGTCAGATTTCTAAAAAAGGTAACTCTGCGAGACTTGATACATGTATACTAAGATATATTAAATATGAGAAATGTGATAAAAAGCTGTTTAGAATAGCTTTTGAATATAAATTCAATCGGAACCTTTACACGGTGGAACACTATGTTATATACATGCCATTTTTTTCAGTGGAGGCTGAATGTGTGGCAACCAACCACCATAAGGCTCCCCGTACGGACTTGTCCCACTCTACTCGGGCGCAGCCATGTTTAAAATGCGGCGTATATATCAGAGCAAGAAGCCGGGCTCACCAGCAACATACTTCTCCATAACCCTGGGAGCTCCGTCAGGGACACTGTGAGGCTGCCCAATCAACAGCCCGGTCCCCCTTCCCCACCAACGCCCTTCATGCCGTGACAACGCCTCTTCCGCTCTGCGCCCTTCATGCCGTGACAAACCCTCGTCCGCTCTGCGCCCTTCATGCCGTGACAAAGCCTCATCCGCTCTGCGCCTTCATGCCATGACAAAGCCTCGTCCGCTTGCGCCTTCATGCGTGATAAAGCCTCGTCCGCTCTGCGCCCTTCATGCCGTGACAAACCCTCGTCCGCTCTGCGCCCTTCATGCCGTGACAAACCCTCGTCCGCTCTGCGCCCTTCATGCCGTGACCGAGCGCCTCTAAGCACTCTTCTGGGCACCTAGCCAATCCTGGTGATTGTGGCGATGCCAGTCAAACACAATGCCAGGTGAAACACCAAAGCGGACCCTGCTGGAGATGATCCGAACAAAGCTGAGTATGCAGGAGTTTCATGAAGCCCTCCGCCTGCTCTCTCAGCGCCACGCCAGCATGCCAGCACACCAGCATGAGAATGCGAAAAGCTTTGTTCGGGACCGGGCGATGACGAGAGGCCTTTGTTCACCACGGTAGCCGCCCGCGTCGAAATACGCTCCAGGGCCAGGATCCACCCACCTACGGACGAAACTTGGCAGAGGGGACATCTCCAGCGCGCCGCGCAGCGAGGGGCGCGGGCACTGAATGTGTATGCAGGCGCCACTGTCGGCTGGACCCCACCTTGTGCCGCATCGCCTCGCCCACACTCGCGTCTGCAGAACTCCCTCCACCCCCAACGTGACCCTACCTTAGGGCACTCCCTCAGACCAGCGCCTGAGCGGAAGGGTCGGTGCACCGCAACCTGGAGATCTGCATGCAAAGGCGTCGCGTGCACGACATGCGATGGGGGAAAGTGTCTCAAGCAACGGCGGCTGAAAGTAGTCCAACTAGCGGAGTACTGGACGACGAGCTGGCGACACCACTCGCAGCTTGAGCAAACGGAGGAATCGCTGAGGAGGTAGGCGGACCGGCTGGCTTCGTGATGGTAGAGTGCTTGAACGCCAGAGGCCGCGCGCGGTCTTCATCCTTCCCCCCCCTGGCAGCTTCACCCCCCTCCTCTATCTTCACCCACTAAAGAGGTTTCCAGCACAGCGAACCCAAGTGCTGCTACGTCCGTCACTGCCCAAAGGCCTCCTTGGTCTCAGCACTCCTTGCCGCATACGGAGCTGCAAGGACATGGAGGTGCACACATGCTTGCACAACCCAAAGCCGCATCCGGAGCCTTCACGCCAGTTGGCCGATGCTCCCATGTCAGAGGCATCAGCTGCTGCGGGAGCCGAAGCGCCAGCTGGCAGCCCGCGCTCGCATCGCGCACTCCTCCTTGCCACATGCGCCACAGAAGCTTCAGCCAGGCGCTCGACTTGCCTGCCGCGGCCCCAGTGAGAAATGCACACAGCGCTGCCCCTTACACAGCAACCAGCAGTGGCACGGCACACTGCCGCTGAAGGGCCGCCGAAGCTGGCACAGGAGTTACCGCAGCAGGACATCTGAGGCAAAGGAACGGCGGGGTGCGAAGTTCTTGCAGCAAAGAGGAAATGGAGAGGAGGTCGAGGCGCAAGCAGTGAGATGAGGGGACGGGATGTTAGGCACCTGCAGAGAGAGAGGGGGGGTTGGAGAGAAAAGAGGTCCGAGGTATGAAATGAGAAAGGGGGTGGGAAAGGGGGGAGAGCCGAGGCGCACCGCTCCCTGGCGGAAAGTGGCCGGGGCTTGCAGATGGGAATTGGCGGTTGTGGGGGAACTAGCTCGTACATGAGATCCGTCTTCACCTGCAAAGCACGGCAGAGCATGCTCCGTTGGAGGCTCCTTACCTACATACGCTCCTTACCTACATACGCTCCTTACCTACATAGGCTCCTTTCCTACATATGCTCCGCTCTTTCCACAAGAAGCCCCCCTCATATGAATGCTACTCTAGCACACAAACGGCCGCCGGACGCTGTTTCTGCATGCATGTCCTCCACCAGACGACCTTTCTGCGCACACGACAGTCTGCCGCACGATGCCGCCAGCTGCAACTGCCCCGCAGAGGAGGCGCCGTCAGATCAGACTCCCGAAGTGCAAGAAGGCCCCGGATCATGGGAGCCTCCGTACAACGCACAGCCGGCTGACTACAGCGATAAAGCACCCGTTATCCCGTCCTAAGCGCTCGATGGTCGCTCCATATTGTATATGACATATAACGACATCGAGCGCTTAGGACGGGATGCTTAGGAAGAGATGACGGGTGCATTATACTCCAGCGGCGACGATCCTCAGGGAACGAGTGATCCGCTTGCAGCGCCACATGCACCCACCTTGTTTTCAAAGTGCTGCACGCCAAGCACGTAGTCCGCCTGGCTCCTCCCCCCTCCCCACCGCCGCATGTCCCCTTGATCCGCCCATCTTGGCTGCACGACCTCCTCGTTCTATTTTCTACCCCCGCACCCTCCAGCATTGATCCGAGTCTATGCCAGAGGGCGCTGCGGAAGAAGTGCCGGCACGCCCGCCTGCATGTGCGGGCGGCGCCCCGGCTCACAACGGCAACCCCGAGACCCACCGGGGCTCACCTGGTCCACCTTGTGGTTGAACTCCTTCAGCTCGGTGATGTCGGTCAGCCTCCGCCGGTGGTCCACCAACTCCTCGCGGCCAACCACCAACTGCCCCAGAACGGCCACAGCCCCTTCAGCAAAAGTCCGTTCAGGTCGCCCTATTCCATCATCCTGGCCCCTGCAAGTCGTCTGTTCCCTGCCCGCACGCATGCTGCTGATGCTCCGTGTTCCCCACACACCCCCTTCCCTTCCTCACCCCAGCACACCCCCTTCCATTTCT
>LGRX02010489.1:0-23238 GCA_001247695.2 Cymbomonas tetramitiformis | reverse complement strand
GACCATGGAGCGCAAGTCGGCGAGCTCACCCGGGTCACCGGAGCTGCCGTCACCCTTTTCCATGAAGTACGTCCCATGCGAATACCTGTGGGCAGACGCAGTGGCGGTCCCCGCCTTCACGTGCGCGGCGTAGCACTCACGCACCCATTGCTGGATGGTGAGAAGGTCATGAGCGGCTCGTTGATCGTGAAGAAGGAGACGTGACACCACCGGCTGGTAGAAGACGGTGTCCAGCGCATTGATGAAGAGGGCCTTGACGTCCTCGTCCAGGAGTGTGGCCCTCGTCCTCGCAGCCTTCAGCGCGGCGTTGAAATCCCCGATCGCGTCATGGGGGTCCACGCCCGCGGAGATACGGATGCCCAACATGTCCGCTTGCCCCTGAAAGGGGTCACCCGCCAGGATCATGCGGCGGGCAAACTCAAGCAGGACACGCTCACCGTCAGTCGGGAAGCTGGAGTGCGAGGAGTCCATCCAGTCCGCTGCGGGTGACGAGGGGTCAACCATCAGCTCGAGCGTGGAGAAAAGCAAGTCGTTGGCCTCCACGCGGATGGGCAGGGTAGCATCGTCCAGCAGGAAAAGGGGTGCAAAGCCAATGTCCTCCGTGACAAATGCCGCCTGTAGCGCAGAAACCATCCTGGTGAACAGCGCCGACGCGTGGCACTCAGTCCCGGAAAACCGCCCGTTCTTGTCCTCGAACAACTTCTGACGAACGGATTTGGACACCTTCATGTCGAAGTGCTCCCTCTGAAGGGTACGCACCGAGGCCAGGAACGTAGCTCCTGCTGAATTGGCAGCCGGCTGTGCCGCCGGCGGTGTGGCTGGAGTGTTCGCGTGTCTCGCAGCCTCCGAATCAAAAATTGTGGATAATGCGCGTCGGCGATTCGCCATGCTAGCGGTGGCTCGAGTGGAAGCAACCATGATGAAAAGGACTGAAGGGGCGGAGTGAGGCAATGAAACGTGAGAGGTGTGGCAGTCGTGGGCGGCCAAGAAACGCACGGGTCGCCGATACAGCAGCCGTGAGCGATCAAATAATCCCGGGAAGTCGTGTGGAGTAGGCGGCCGATACGCAACGGTGTGGGATCCAACCAGAAAACGTAAACCAGTCCAACGTTAACTCCTATGCTAGCATGGGTTTCATTACCTCTTTGGTCGGCATACCATTCGAACTTTGTCATACCATTGTTTTCGCTGAAAGACCCTACATATATTTGGCGGTGGTTCTCATGCGGTCCATTCGACATACCCACCAAGGCCATTGGGGGTCCCTAGAGGGGTAATATGGGGCTAAAATTCAAGGAATATGTCAATTAATCTTACCCCGTTTCCGGGGTAAATACCAGCATAGGAGTTAAATCCCGTAAGAAACTCGTCCCCCAAGCGCCGCGGCGTGCCGTAAATCAACCCATAAAATTTAGGCCATACCCGTGACTGCCGGTACCCTCACGCGCGGAGCGCCTCACTCCTTATTAGGCGTCCGAGCTTAGCCACTCATAGTGGCAATCCCGCAGTGGCTAAATAAAGCGCAAGTGGGGCCAAACCTGGTAGACATATAGTCCGGCAGTAATATATATCTAGCTAGAGAAATAAACCCTGAGTCAAGGGTTACGATATCAGAACGGTAAAGTCTACTTGATAAAAGTCGAGGTAACATAAATACCTAACGGGTGTTTCCCGTCTACTGGTGACGGTCACCCAGCCTACTATAGGAAGTGACATGTGACAGTTTCGGGTGTCACAGTGTCAAATCCAGCAACTCTATAAAATTTCTTTACAATATTCATTATTCATTTCTTGACTAAACATTGTCATTTGAATAGAACCATCTACATTACAAATTCTTATATTACCATCACCATATATTTTGACCGTTAAATAATTGTAACAATCTTCACCAATTCTATTTTTTCTTGCTATATTTAAAGCCGGAATATGAATGCAATTTTCGTCCATATTGTCAAAAAATTATTTTTTCATGCATTCAATTCGACTTTTTAAAAGTTTTTCTTCTTTTGATTTTTTTAACTTTGTATCTTCGAATCATAATTCAATCTCTAAACGGAAAGTGTCATCAAAATTTCTAAGTTCAACTTCAAATTTGCATTCATCTTTATAGCTTCTTCTTATGTCTACATCAGTATAGTTATATAATTCTTCACAATGATATACTTTTCTCATAGAATTCAAAGCCGGGTTTCTTTGACATTCGGAACCACCAGTTAAATTTACTCGGTCACACAAATAAAAACCCAACACTTCTGAGGTAAATTGAAATTTCCAATTTTCTGACCGACATATTGGACACCCTTCAAAACCACGACATGTTTCATTTTTCATTTTCTCCGAACACTCATCACATATTGTACCTTCGTTACAAACTTGACAAATAAAATTGAACTTATGAGATTTGTGTTCAAAATACTCAAACCAAATACAACAATGTTTGTTGTCAATAGTATTCATCTTGCTTTGTTTATATTAGTCAGTTACACTCTTTAAGTGGACTTTCTTTTTTGAGTTTTTTGTCCCCCTGAAAAAACCGAAGAAACTCTATACAATTAAATTAAAAGGAAACCTTGCAGGTCCTCTATTATTATTTGTTGGTAAATTTGCAATAGGTCGTGATGTCACTTGTGGTGATTGAATAGATGCAGATTTATTTAACTTTTTTATTTTTGGAATATTTTTTACGAGGTTTTGTACCTTTTTTTAGAATGATATTCTTTGGCACATGTTTTCAATGTTTCGTTCCATTCAGCACGAGTCATATATATTATTATATATTATTATATATTAATATATAATTTTTCATAACTGATTACCTGCTTTCGCACGTTGTAATCTTGTTGAAATAGGACTTACTTCCACACCCAAATATTCAAGTCCACTAATATCATTATCAGCATCGTCCTTGTTCAACCTTGCGGGGCTAACTGAAGGCGGCAGATTTTGTAAATGAGGTGGCATCGGTGCTCCAAATATAGCTCGTCTCGCTACTATAGGTGACATTGTACCATACATAGGATTAATTATAGGTCTTTCGGAAGGTCCAGATTCATTTTGGTTTTCAGGCGTTGGAATACCTTTTTCAGAACTTTCACTTAAATCTGCGAATTTTTGTAAATCGTCCGCTCTTGTATATTTTCCCGGAACAAAAACATTAACTTCACTTCTTTTTAAATTTTGAATTAAATCAACTGAATTTATCAAAGGACTTTGAGAAATAGAAGTATAAAATTCGACACTATATTGAGAAGGAGCGGTCATAGCATAATTGTTAGAAGCCAACTTAGAGTATCCATGAAGTATTGATTTATCTGATGCAACATCTTTAAAGCCTAGTTGATTTAGACAATATTGTTTGACAATATCATCAGTCAATATCTTTCTCATATATTTTATAATATTACATATATATTAATTGTTTCGTCTATTTTGTTGTCTATCTGCAGGGTGAGGTGCTCTTAAAATTCTTCCATACCGTCTCAATTAATGACGAGCTTTGCATTGAATTTTATTTCCAAGTGGACGATTCCCCGGTGCAGGGTCTTTATATCCACAATAAATATTATTATCCAGCCTTCGTTGAGCCTGTGTTTGATTAGCTCTTACCATGAGAATATATTATACAATTGATAAAAATTATCGTAAATCAATTTCCGTTTCATTATCTTTATTATTTTTATTTTGACTTCTTGTCCTTTTAGATAATCTGTTAGAAGATAAGACATCTTCTTTCCTACTAAGAGTTCTATCTTTTTCATTTTGTTTAGAAACTAGTTCAGAAACGGTGGGTTCATCAGATTTTTTTATTAGAAGTGCTGCCTTTGACTTCCAATAATTCCCTAGGTTTATATTGTATAGGCAAAGTTTCTTTAGATCTTTACCGTCTTCAATAACATAACTTAGTACTTTCATAGATTTTACTTTATATACTTTTGTAGGCCATCGTTGAGATTCTTTGTCAAACGTTTTAGTTTTAATTTTAATCCTAACTTTATCACCGGGTTTAATATATATTTTTTGAAGTAGCTCAGTTAATTTATTTCTTTTCAATAAAACATTTCTGATGGTCTTCGTCAAGTTCATATTATCAGGAGTTGATTTATCAATATTTGCAACATTTTTAGTACTATTGTAATTTTTGACAACAGAATCCAAATAATCAATCCAGTTTACGGTGTCTTTACTTTTTATATTTTTATATTTTTCAATTTTAATGTTCTATTAAATCTTTCTACCATACCCATAGTAGTATGGTCTTCAGTTTCATTTAGATAATGCTCAATATTGTTGTCCTTTAATAATTTTTTCATAGATTTATTTGTAAATTCTACACCATTGTCCGTAGTCAATACATTCATTTTTTAATCTTTAATCATTAAAAAAAAACAGGAATAATTCCTTCAGCCGAAGCAATGTTTTTTATCATTTTTATCTTTGACCGTTTTTATGTTAATGCATAGTAGACATACGCTTTTCTTGTATTAATATTGATAGCCGTTAATATAACCGAATAACCTCTATTTTGTCTTTTGAATTTAGGAATAAATGCTAAATCAGCCTGGACATAATTCTTGTTAGGGTCTTTGCCGTAAATAGGAAACAAATCTTTTTTAGTGATTTTCTTTTTTTGAGAAAATGTTTGATTTACTTCGGTTTTTTCTATAGCTTCTTTTATTTGTTTTTGAGTGACTTTATAGCCAAGAGATTTTAATTTGGCCGTAAAGGGTGATACAACACTTAATCATATTTCAGCATCCAAATAAAAGTCTTGTATTTATTTTTCAGTGATTGACTTACTCATTATTATAAAGGATTATCTTTATGTCCCCAAGGTAGAATATTAAATGTGTCCCACTGAATATATCCTTTATCATAATTTAATGAAAAAGATTTTGTTTCACTTCTTGTTTCTATACCAAGAGCTGCATATTGTTTGTTAAATTGAGTTTTTTTTCGGTTTTCTAAGAATGTCGTATTTTAATTCTACAACTTTCTCTTGATTATTTAAAATTATTTCTTTGATTTCTTCATGATTGATACTTTGAGAATTTTGATCATTTAATGGAAATCCTTAGTCATTGTTGTTCTATCATCAAATTTCAATGAATATGATTTAGGCGCTGTTAATACAAATCTAATGCATGTCTTATTTTCTAACTCGTCGGTCAGTTCTCCAAGATAATCACCAAGTTGTTCTTTGAAGATGTGATTGTTACTTGTATTTTCAATGTATACCACTGAGTCGGTATCGTGATATAATACATTGTCAAATCCTACATCGTCCATCAAATTGTATAATTTCATTCTTGCATATGCCGGTGTAAACACTCCAATAACTTCGTTAACGGTGCAGTTTGTTTCACTGTATTCACTCAATACATTAAATCCTACTTGGTACTTTAACGGCACTATTTTTTTTTATTGGCTGAATTAGAACATTGTCATTTCTTACATCTGATAAAATATCATATACTTCAGCACTATTCATGAATTTGTTTTGTCTTTAATTTGGTTTCAAACAATATCTACCCCACAAGTTGTTGAGAAATACTTTAGCAATAGTTCTTAATCCTTCATTTTTATATATTTTATCTTTTCCCAATAATATACCTTCCTTTTCAAAATATTTTTTAATATACAAATCTTTATCTTTTTCGCTTTGTACCCACTCAGGATATCCACTTGCTTCTTGTTTGATTTTCAAAAATGTATTAATAAAGCTTTCAAAAATAGTATAAGATGAATTTTCCCAGTGGACAATCTGATGTATTTTCTGAATTTTATATCATTTTTTAGAGCTAATTTTACTTCTTCGGTACACCACGTTCTAGTCATTTTTGTCAAAGGAAATGTCCATTTCTCCATTTTAGACTGTCCCAAGGTCCTCAATGGTAAAATTGCCATTCCCAAATCATTTGGTGGAATTATTGTGCATTTTATTACTCAAAAGAATTGTTCAATATCAGTGACTCCTTTTAATTCAATTCCTTGATAGATTTTTGTAGGATGTTTTAAAGGAAATTTACGATATTTTAAAACCCAAGGATACAAACTTGTAAAATCTACATATCTAATTGTTTCATTATCTCCACATTTGTGATATAATTTTTTAGGGTCTGTTCTTCCGCCAAATAATGCATCTCTAAAAACTACAGGTTTATTATACGAAGTGTTTACAAAATCAATTACATTTTTGTCATTTTGTGTAATTCTTTAAAATCACTCGCGGAGATCTCAAAATTGAGATCGACCAAGCCTAGTATATATATAATATAATATATAATATAATATAATATGATATGATATGATATAATATAGTATATAGTATATAGTATATAGTATATATAGATATAGTATAGTAGGTATAGTATATAGTATATAGTATGTATAGTATAGTATAATATAATATAATATAATATTAATATTAATATTATATTATATTATATTATATATTATATTATATTATATTATATAATATATTATATAATAATATAATATAATATATTATATATTTTATATTTTATTATATCATATTATATTATATATAATATTAAAATTTTAATATTATATATATATAGGGATAAGTTTACATCGGGGGCCGACATTTCATTTAAATCCACATCGGGGACCGACATCTCATTTAAATCCACATCGGGGGCGCATAATTTCATTTTAATCCACATCGGGGGCAGACACTTCATTTTAATCCACATCGGGGGTAGACAAGTCATTTTAATCAACATCGGGGGCGGACATCTCATTTTAATCTACATCGGGGCAAGGAGTAGTATCGATATTCAATATTTTCGATAGTATCGATTAATCGAAATATTGTTATTTATTGATAGGAAATTCATCGATATCGAAATATTGAATATTGGTTGATCTCGACGACCAGTTATTTGGTATTGATCGATGCATGCGCACGAAGCCCCGCGAACTACCGATAATGATCGATGACACTCGACCACCTATTGAAATCGATCAATGAACTCCTAGCACAAACATATTATTGGTTATCAATACGTCATCGATTAATCGATCTTCGACCAAGCACGTATTGCACCATCATTGGCAGGTTGGCACCAACGCCGCTTTCTCGCTCTTTTTCGAAGCTGTGACGAATTGGCGCCCCCCTGCCCCCCCCCACCTCCAAAGAAAGCAAAGGTGGCTGACAAGGTTTGTGTAACCTTATTCCTAGCGGACTCGGATGATGATGATGATGATGATGATGATGATGATGAGGCTGAAGCTCAGGTTGCCACGGTAGAGCCCGTTAGCCAGAGTAAGGATGTTGAGCTTGCGTTGTACCTTGAGCTCCCAGATGTACCTCTAGGTGTGGATTTGTTGCAGTGATATAGGGAGAAGAGTTCAGACGTTCCCTCTGTAGCAAAGATGGCACGCCAATTCTTGGCTGTACCAGCGAGCACAACAGGTGTAGAACGTGCATTCTCTAAAGTCACTAGGATGCACTCAGACTTGCGCAAGAATCTGCCTGAGGGCACTATTGAGCATTCGCTTATGGCATGCATTAATACAGTTGAGTTGTAAGTACATTTTAGCTTGCTACCTTTGCCAAGTGCAGTTGCAAGTGTCGAAGTCTGTATATGCAATACACACACATATTTGTTGCAGTGGCACTACCTATCGATATGTCATATTGAATATTGATATATCGATAGTTAGCATATATTACTTATTTATTGATGAGAACTGTTAAACTATCGTTATCGATTGATAAGGGCACGAGGTTGTGTGTATTTATTGTTATTGATTGATCTCGGGTAAACAACTATTGGTATTGATCAATATGAGACAATATGAGGATGCACCTATTGTTATTGATCAATGATAAAAGTTGATTTATCGAAAACTATCAATATAGCAAAAACATTTCGATACTACTCCCTGCATCGGGGGCCGACATCTCATTTTAATCCACATCGGGTGTAGACATCTCATTTTAATCCACATCGGGGGTATGCATTACATTCAATGTAAGGATATAATGTAAACGAAACATAACTATGCAAATCCAACCGGTAGATATGTAAATCATATTGCGATGAAAATATTTACCGGTTGGATTTGCGAAATAGTGTTTTTTGGAGCGTCCAACAATAAAAATCTGGTTTGTTTCGCCAAACAAGACAGTCTTTCATCGTTTGCGGCACCAAAAAACATTATTTCGCAAATCCAACCGGTAGATATGCTCATCGTAATACGAGTTACATATCTACCGGTTGGACTTGCGTAGTTATGTTCCGTTTACATTATATCGTTGCGCGTGTCTTCTGTCTACGCATGCTATGAAATGTCAAGCCCCGATGTGGATTAAAATGAGATGTCTACACCCGATGTGAAACGTTTAGGCTTGTCAGCCCCCGATGTGGATTAAAATCAAATGTCGGCCCCCGATGTGGATTAAAATCAAATGCGGCCCCGATGTGGATTAAAACCGCCTGATGTGGATTAAAATGAGATGTCGGCCCCGATGTAAACTTATCCCTTATATATAATATAATATATGATATATTATTATTATTATATATTATATTATAATATAATATATAATATAATACATAATATAATATAATATAATATAATATAATATAATATAATATAATATAATATAATATAATATCTATAATGTACCGTATAATATATATATCAATTGGAAATGGACAAATGGAGAAATGGTCAAGCAAATATCTACATGACCGAACGAATCAAGAAGGTCTAGAGCCTTACACCAATGGGGTCGAAGGGTTTGGCGGAATATCTGATATAAATATCGCATAAATTAACGCAACGTTTTTTGAACGCAGCATAAATTAACATATCGTTTTTTGGAAAATCATGTCATGTTTTGACGTTTTGACCCTCCGCCTCCCCCCCTCCCCCTTCCGGTTTGGGAAGTGGGGGGCGGGAACATCCAACATCCGAGCATGTGCCGGACTGTTGCCAACATCAACAGCAGAGAGGTGGCAAGGGGGGGGCTTGGACCGTTCGGCGTTCGGGACGTGCCAAGTTCGAAGTTGGTTTCAACGCTATTGGCTATACTAATTCTAATACTCAAATATGAGGTAGTTTTCTAATCAGCTGCGGCTACATAGCCCAACATGCATGACACATATGACACATATGTGTATGGAAACCCGGCCGGTGCACACCGCAAGGGGACGGCTTCGCCAATCTCTTCCTCGGACAATTCAAGACCTGAAACACAAGAAGAACAGCCCGCAGGCTTAAAAGTTCATTACAAATCGTTAGGGTTTCTGTCGTCACGGTTCGCTATGCGCGACGCTGCTGTTATTGAACGGTAACAGCAAAACGCAATATTCTGGTGGGTGTATGAGTGCAGCAGTCTGTTGACCAGAAGTGCTTGCTTGAGCCCAATGCTCCTCATATACTCCAGTGCTCTCACGCATCTCATGCGTTACCACCATCGGGTTGTGAACCCGAGAGCACTGGGTGAACTTCCCGCATCGGCTGGTCGATATAGCCATGGATGCTCGCATGCTGTTCAATGCATGCTAGAAGCGAAGACGCGTCTTATCAGGACCCTTCGGTTCTTCAAGAACTTGTCTTGCTTCGCCATCTCGATGCCATATACTCGGCCTCTCGATGACAGATGTCACTCACCTTAGGTGGATGACAGACATTATGATTGTACATGTCATAGTCGACCGTACTGACAATACTCGACGACTGTATGTCATTATGACATATGACATGACATGACATGGTATGATAGGTATGACATGTATGACGCATATGTCATCGGTCATATCTTTGCCAGGAGGCACGACGTACCCTACAAACTTTGGAAACCCCAGTGCATATGTACCCGACATGTACCCGGGACGTGTACCCAACGTGTACCCAACGTGTACCCGACGTGTACCAAAACAGCAAAAAACGGGGTTTGGTACATGTCGGGTACACGTGTACTCTGCCTTGTACCTGACGTGTACTTGCTCGCGGCGCGGCATGCGTACCCGGCATGTTCACGGGGGACTAGATATACCGTACTGCCCCCTGTATGACATTCCTCGATGCATGTGACAGATGACTGCATTATTATTCGGCTCGAGACCGCGAGTCATAGCGACAGAGACTGCGAGCCACGTGTTAGAGTACTCGAGCATCACCGTAGCCGTACTCGTACAGACTTACACAGCGCACGTAGCATAAGCTACTTAGACTCTCAGACTCTCATATGTTATATCTTTTACAGACATATTATCACCGTTTGAGCCTCATATTTTTGCGTACAGCGATAGTATTAAAACACGGATATATAGAATATTCTACCCTATATGTGTTTCAAACTATCTATTAGGTTATGTTTGACCACGACGCACCACTGCAATCTCTGATGACACAACAAATTTCAAATTAGCCGTCAAAAGCGCATCGAACTGGCAGTAACAAAAATTACTTGAGAATTGCCTTTTCCGCCTGCACTAACCCTCCGCAGGTCGGGCCGGCGTGAATTTTAACTTGCCAAAACCTTTTATGATTGGGAATTAACTTACGATTGCCCTCTCGGCTCTTATTTCAACTTCAATGTTAAATCGCGTCCGTTAATTATCACACGCTCTGCCGGAATTTAGGGGACGCCTTGGATTTCGGCTTCATTACGAGCATTTACGGCGGAAGCGCTGGCCAATTTTTTAAAAATTAACAAATCTTAGAGAAAATCTACATCTCAACCCCTACGAGAACGACTTGCGCAACATCGTCACCTTCACCGCCACCAACGGTCCGGAAGGTCTACCATGTCCTCGTTCACGCCAACTACAACTCCGGGATCCCAACCGCCAACACAAGAGCGTCAACAACATGCTCAACGACGTTTATTCACTTCACGTCAACCTCTTCCGCCATCTCCAACAAACGAAGAAATCTCCATCACGATCAACGCCCTTCTTCAAGACCTTCATGCCGTCACCGCCAACATGGCTGAGCTCTCCACCACCGTCACCTCGCTTGTAGTAGCATTTCAGCGTTCATCTGCCCAATCCGACGAGATCCACGAGAATTACGTCACGAAGGAAGAACTCAACGACGTCAACCAACTCAACGAGACCATCTTCAACGACTTAATCAAAGTCCGCGACGAATGCGTCAACGCCACCTCACTGGCTCGCAATGTTGCGAGTAGAACTACTTCATCTTCGACGCCATCTTCAGTCGTAATTACTTCGGACAAGATGTTCGACACCACCAAGGAATTGGAAACTATTCCAGAGGTGACGCCATTGCAACATCGAGACGGGCAAGAACTTCCTCCAACCAAGATCAAGCACATCATGGACGACAACACCAGCGCCTTCAACACCCGCTCCACCACCCCTGACGTCACTCCGCTCCTGAAGCAGTTGAAGACCGCCTACTATGCCCTCACGGATATTCACGAGCGCCAACAACAACGTGAACTCCAATTGAACTTCCTCACCGCGGGCGGCGACATTGTGTTCAAAAAGTTCTGTGACGCCCTGACCCGTGTGCTCACCGCCACTCGACCTGGCCACGCCCCAGCACTACTCAATCTTCAACACCGACTGAAGGACGAGCCCTACGACGGTATCTCCAATGGCCTTCTAGCTCAACTTCTACTTGCGGCCACTTGTGCCAACACACAGATTGTGTTGTCACAAACTCCTTCCGCGCTTTGTCGTCGCCTTTCTCGTACTCGACGACCGTAGTCAGCTGCACTTTTTCTGGAAAAATGACATTCAACCCGAGCGGGTTGGCCAACTGCCTTACCAACCGCTCGAGTCCTACGGAACGGGAAATTTTTTCGTTCTGGCAGAAGCCGTTGAAGACGAACGCCAAGTCCGCCAAGGTGAAAGGTGGCTCTTGCCCGAAAGGTGTCTGACGAAGGACCTCCTTGATGAAGTCACTGTTGTAGCTATGGCGGTGAAGACGCATCACTAAAAAGCGCAGAAAGATATGTGTCAATACTGTTTTTTGCGTCAGCAACTCGTTCGCCCATCAATACTTTCAGGCGAGCGTTTTAGTCAATGGAAGCTGCATGAAATTGGAAGATGGTGATGTGGCTCTGCTCGTGACGGCTAGATGAATCTTGAATTCATCGTTTCCCGTCAGATTTACAGAAACAATTAAAGGCATTTAAAATGAATTAAAACATACAAGATATTTCACTCATGTTGCGTTTGAACATGACTGAACGCTATCTGAAGCATGCCAACGCGACTCGCAGTGTTGCAACTGCGACTTCCCCGAACGGACACGTCAAAACAAAATATTCCAATATTCCTTCCACAAACCAACGAACGCGACTCTGACAGTATCCCAAGCACTCGATGATCGCCTGATATCGCCTAATCGGTCAAGACATTTAGATCACTATGACTATCCCGCGACGTTTTATGGACTCCCCCCAGGCTCAGGTGGACGGCAGGCTGCTTCTGCTGCACGTGCACTGCCGCCTGATCACCTACCCCCCGTCCACGGACCACTCCAACCTCACCAAGGCCAAGGCCCTCCGAATCTCTGAGTCCGAGGACCCCGCCGTGAAGCTGAACACCTTCGCCACCCTCATCGGCAACCACAGGCAGCTCCACCCCGCCTTCTCTGGTCAGTGGGGAATCCTCAAGGAAAAACAGCACGGAACGGCTCAAGCTCGAAAACCTCCAGCCCTCCGGAGCAGACTGAGAGAGCTTGACTTCGCAACGAAGGCCGAGTGGACCGGTGGGCTCAACTTCTTGGGGGGGTCGAGGGTCAGCAGGCAGCGGAGACCAGATTCACAGCTTGCTCGGGCTGGCTGCGACGGTTAAATTCAGCGCCCGAGTTGGGCCAGCCGGCCCGAGTGGGGATGCCCAAAACAGGAAACTGCAGCCGGCGCTGACGTCACAGGGGTTGGCTCAGGCCACGTCGGTAAAAGTAACCAGTCGGACAGTATTCGAGGTTGCTTGGTGTTCAGGCAGAGGTCGAGCGTGGTGAATCCACTCGGCAGTCATACGGCCAGAGAGCGCGTGAATGCACACTTAAAAACGGCAAAAAGCAGCCCGAAAAGAGGAGTGGTCGTCTCTTTGACGTCTGAAAGGTCGTCAAAGGTGTTGAGCTGGGACGTCGTCGAGAGGAGCCAAGCTTAACCGAGCGTGCTGAATTTCCATATTTGTGTTGGATTCAGACTAGTTGAAAAGGAAAGTTGCTGGCTGTCTCCGCGTCACCGTACACCTTCTCAACACTCTCAGGATGGGAATTCACGGGAGTGCGAAATATCGCGCCTCACCTGAGAATTCCCTTGGGAACTTGGCTAAGAAAAGTGGTCGTAAACGACGAAGACGGTGTCTTCGTGCGGACACGGAGGAGAAAGGCAGCAGTGGCGTTAGTGAACGAAGTTAACGCGGAGCTGCGGCACGCACACATACCGCAAACGCACGCACATACACATGAATTCAGGGTACACTTTTGCGCGCCTGTGTATTGCTGCGAGGTGAATTCAAAAGTGCTCCGGGCTCCTCGTAGGCATGGCAGGGTCCTGCACGTCGGCCCGTTCCTCGCGAGAAAACATGAAAAGCTCTCACATACCGTACGGCGCCTCGGGCTTACCTCGACTGCGTGGAGCTGCGGTCTTCGGAGCTGTGGATTCGCCTTTGGTTGCGCGGGTGTGAATCTACGCCTAAGCGTTACGGCTGCGCGAGCTAGGTTGTGAATTCGGGTTCGCTGAACTTATGCTATGCGTTGCGTTCGGAACTCGCACCTGGCAAACTGTCCCTGACTGATTCAAGTGGGCGCTTTGTGCGTCTGGATTTGCAAAGTCGCTGTAAATTCAGTGACGGAAAATATATACAATACACACTTACGCACGGCCAAGATGATTTTGAAAGGTTCAGAGTTATCTGCAGAATGTTTGAAAAGCGTCTCTATTCTTCTTAAGAAGCTAATTTCCTACAGCTGCAGTGAGGCATTTGGCGACCTTTCGGTTCGCGATGCTTCGCCTTCTCCAATCAGTGGTCTGTTCCCGCATTTGAACTGTCGCCAAATGCTACATTCCGTTGGTGACTCTTGAGGTACCATATTTTGAAGCTAGCTGTTGTTGTGACGCGATGTCATATGTGGTGCGTCAGTGGCGAGTCGTTGTGCACTTTCGTGCTTGGGGCGCTGCGCAGCGCTTCGCGTCGTTCTTGTCGGCGTTGCTGGCGCCAGCTGTGAACCGGTGCGGCGAACCGGAGATCTTGTCCACGTGGCGCGGCTGAGATGCTGTGGTGCCTGTGATATTCCTCGATCTTCGCGAGGCCGTGGATGGGCTCAGCCCGGTCCGGCGGACTTCATGTGACACCCGGTGGAGCGTCATCCTGTTTGCGAGGGCGTGAGTGCTCTGAGAGAAAAGCATTTTGATGAACAGGAGCTAGGTCCGAGTGAACATAACTCGGGTTTGGAGTTGCTGTCGTACGTGATGACGTGGTTGTCGTGCTGCTGAATGACTGATTGTGGTGTTTTGGGGTAACGTAGTGGCTGAAACGCTGTGGGTGGCGTCTGTGGTCGCTGTGCCGAGGTGCTGTTGTCATGACGGGTCGTACTGTCGTGCTTTGGTGTTTTGGAGTATTATTGTACGTGTGAAAAGTGCCATCGGGCGAATAACTGATTGTGAGGAAGGGGGTTGTCTGATGGGCGTTGCAGCAGTCGGGGGTTTCACGGAGAGTGTGCGGCTGGTGGCTGCGATAATGACGTCACGATTCTCGTCGTCCTTCTGCCCCAATATGGCAGAGATGCCAACCCCTGACCAGTCGGTCATAAGGTATAGCGGCCGGCTCGGGTCGTAGGCGTGTATGACCACGCCAGGCTCGGTGAGCCGCTCCTTGAGCTGGGCCAGCGCGTCGTCGTGCTCCTTGCCCCAAAGATCCTTGACGTTCTCGTTGCCTTTTCTCAGTAGGCAGTTCAGCGGCCATGCCAGTGACGAGTAGTCTTCTTTGCCGATGCGCGCGGCCATGATTCATCTGGAAAATGGCGAGGCGATCCGGGATCGTTCTTTTCGTGATCCGGAACGGGATCGATCCCGGGAGGGAAGTTTCTTACGGGATCGATCTTGGAACGCCCCGGGTACGGGAACGATCCTGGAACGCTCCAGGTACGGGAACGATCCTGGAACGCTCCAGGTACGGGAACGATCTTGGAACGCTCCAGGTACGGGAACGATCTTGGAACGCTCCAGGTACAGGAACGATCCTGGAACGCTCCAAGTACTGGAACGATCCTGAATCGATGGGGGGACACTCATGATAAGTCCAAGGGTCGGTTCAAGCATTCAAGGCAAGTACCATGAACCGCACATTAAAAAAAAGGTAGACTTTCACAAGGCTAGAAAGCAGGAGGCAAATTCAAAAAGAAAAAAATCAACAAATCCACATAAATAGATACACCTTTGAGTACACAAGCTACTTCATTTGCATATGTTCATACGGTCTCCACTAAGATGGTATCACTGGCTATTATACTCTTCTTCTTTCTCATCTATACTTCCCACTCCTATAGCGTTTTGGTGTTGGGGTATTTTTGTCAAAGTTGCAAGCCACTTGGTTGGTTGCGCAAGCTTCACACGCGATTGTGTCGTATTCCATCTTTTAACTTGGGTAAACATTCTTGAATACTCCTTGCTGAAGGTGTTTGGCACCTCTGTCTGCACATGCGATAGTGCCACAGTGAGTAACAGTTGAAAAGAACTTATGCGCAAAAAACAACAAAGGGTAAATAAGTACTTACCACAGCTTGTGACTTCGTGCACGAGTTCTCATTTATTTCATACTCGACGGCCTAGTCTTTCAAGCTTGGGCCACTGGCCATCTGGCTTCTAGAGTTTTCTTTCCCTTTTCTTCTATTGCTCGTGCTGATTTTTTTTGTCTTATTATCCGCATTTTTTTCTTTTTGGGAAGGTGATGCTTGCTTGTTGGTCTCCGAGTAGCGCACGTCCATGTTTTGAGTGGCCATCCTGAGGAACGAATCGTGGTAAAGCTCAACACACATAAGCTGACATGCTGAGCTCAACTGAGAAGCAAAGCAAAGCAAACAGCAAAGTTGGGCAAAGCTGAGTCGAGTTGAGCAGAGCTTAGTCGAGTTGAGCTAAGTTGAGCTAAGTTGAGCTAAGTTGAGCTTAGTTGACACGCTGACAGGAGCAAAGCTGACACGCTGAGCTGATATAAGCTAACAAGCTAAACTAAGCGGAGCTGACAAACCGAGTTGAGCTGACACACAGTTACAGGTACGGGATAATATAGCATAGGCTGGAATATGTGTGTATATGTGTGTGCCTGTTGTGTTATTCCTATGCTAGGATACGCGTGTATCTCTGTAGGCATAAGAGGCCTACAGATACACACATATCCTAGCATAGGCAAAAGAGGCCTATGCTAGAATATGTGTGTGCCTGCTGTTATGTTATGCCTATGCCAGGATATGTGTGTATCTCTGTGCGTGTGCTATGCGTATGCCAAAATATGTGTGCGTCTCTCTATGCGTGTGTTATGCATAACACACGCACAGACATATTCTAGCATATCTTGGCATAGGCATAGCACGCGCACCCATATCTTGGCATACGCAGGAGATACACACATATCCTAGCACAGGCATAGCACAACACGCATACACAGATATACACATGTATCCCATCACAGGGAGAGCACACGAACACAAATACACACATATCATAGCACAACCATAGCACACGCCAAGAGGTACACACATATCCTAACAAAGGCATAACACTAGCACACAAAGATACACACATATCATACCACAGGCATAGCACACGCACACAAAGATACTCACATATCCAAGCAAAGGCATAACACACGCACACAGAGATACACACCTATCCTAGCACAGGCATAACAGTAGCACAGGGATACACACCTATCCTAGCACAAGCATAACACTAGCACAAAGATACACACATATCCTATCACAGGCATAACAGTGGTATAGAGATACACATATATCCTACCACAGGCATAGCACACGCACAGAGAGGTACACGCATATCCTAGCATAGGAATAACACAACAGGCACACACATATACACACATATTCCAGCCTATGCTATATTAAACGCAGTAATGCAAACTGAGCAAAGCTTAGCTGAGTTGAGTTGAGTTGAGCTGAGATGAGCTTAGTGACACGCTGACGTGAGCGAAACTGACACGCTTAGCTGATATGAGCTCAAAAGCTAAGCTCTCAACTCAAACGCGTTGGCGCTGAGTTTGGCGCTAAGTGCTGAGCTAAGATAACGGCTGAGCTGAGTTGAGTGAATGCGTAATAGAGTGAGTAATGAATTTTTAGTGAGTGGTCCGTAGTGTGGGTTGTGAGGTTATGAGAGTGAATACAATTACCTTAATGCACGTTCGTTCTTCACATTCCCGCTCCTTTGAAGTTTCCGCCTTACCATACCCAACACCCCATGCAGTGTGAGAATAGCTTGGTTCCAAAACCTCAAAGAACATAGTGAAAAATAACATGCTTATCTTGATCTTATGTAAGACCGGAAAGTGCGCGATACCATACCATACTTTCATAGTAATCACACATATCCTAAAAGATCTAAAACACGGGAGCACATATGTGGAAAATTATTTTTGCAACGAAATATTACACCTCTTTGTGGCGCGACGGGAGACAAGTGGTCACAGACACAAGAGTGTCAGACCTACTCAAACCCAAGATGCCATACATTACAACAAGGCCAATACCTTGCTGCTCGCGGATCAAGGGCACTCCAAACAAACCCACAGACCAAGGGTGCAGGCGCCTTCTTCTACAAGAGTAGAAAGCGTGACCACAATGGTTCCTTCAATGGCGCAGTCACCAATGTGTGGCCAAGGGAGTTCGTTTTTGCAACGCCACAAAGGAGGTGTAATATTTTGATACCCGCTATGCTAAATAAAATAATTCTCTTAAAATAATTCTAAAATAAGTCTATACATTAAAACAAAACAGTATGATAAAAAGAAAATAAACCACCACTCTAAGTGGGGTAGGATTTTACCTAAAGGGAACTAGGTTGTGCTTAAACCGTTAACCGGTTTAAACCCGAGGGGGTCATTTTAGGTTTAAACCTAGGTTTAAACCCCCGGAATTTCCCCCCACTGTATGTAGCCTTTGCCATAGGCTTGTGACACGATCGTGTCTACGACTCTACGCGACCCGCGATCTAGCGACGCGACGATGTTGCCTGGCCGAATGAATGTGAGAAGATATAAACGGAGTGATCACTTGATACGTTTAATCTTACGGTTTTACACCCAATGAGGTATGAGGAGAGAGCACTGGTACACGGGTGCACGGTTGAGAGAGCAAACTGCGTGCGTGATTTCAATATGGCGTCTACCCCTGACTATTTCAGCGTCCCAAAGTATTGAGTCAGCTTTTACAGACTCGCGCGACGGGGACAAGTTCTTATGGTGGTGTGTGCTAAAGCGGTAAACCAAGAAAGTGTGTCATGTCTGCGTGATCCCGGCACTCCAAGGACTCCCGAAGGATACCGTTGAATGTTTGTTTTGTGAGCACACGTTCTCAGCGCAGCCTCAAAAAATCTTAGCTCATATCGTGGGCGCTTCTGGACACCACGTTTCTTCTTGCAAGGGGCAATTTTCCCTCTGACCTGCTTAACAGTGTGCGAATAGGCTTAACAGTGTGAGACTAGGCTTAACAGTGTGAGACTAGGCTTAACAGTGTAAAACTCGTAACCGGTTTAAACCCGAGGGGGTCATTTTAGGTTTGAACCTAGGTTTAAACCTAGGGGGGGGTGGGGTTTAGCACAACCTAGAAAGGGAACCCGGCCCAGTTCGCCTAACTATTACCCAGCAGTTCAATCGCGATGGTTCCACAGCGAGCTGTTTCAGGCACAAAGGATTACACGATTCTTATTAACATCTAAAATCGTGTGACTGTGCAAGAAAAAGAAGAAATACTAACTAGCAAATTGTGCCGACAGGACAATTGAAAGCAAGTTTATTCAAGTGCAAAGTAGTCTAGCAAAATCATAATTGCATACTATTCGAGCAACTTGTCACGAGGCATATACCTGTTTAACTGTGAGGGCTATCCCTCATCGATTCGTTGAACGAGTGAAAAGCCCCCTGCCGTCACTATCCCGACACACACCCGACTCTCTTAATTAAAAGAAAGACTAAACCAAGTGCGATGCAATAAAAAACTCAAACAAGGACAAGAGCGTACCTTAAATTGGCTGGGTTAGGTTTCACCCCAGGGCGTGCCGAAGGCTAACGCACTCCCAGCCTCATTTGAGCGATCTGTCTATCTAAAACAAAGTTCGCATCGTCGGACCTTAAAAGCTACAAGCACCTATATCACTATACTACTTATGCAAGTGCAAATCGCGCTACAAGTTGCAAAGTTCAAAGGAAACAGTGTTCTGAGGATGATGCCACCACACTTGCGAGCAAAAGAGCGCCAAAGGTAGTGCCACACTATTCGTCGAGATACGTACCACCTCTGGGTTATTTTGAATGTTACTTTGCTGCGAGATGACACCCCACGCTTGGCAGTCTTGACATTCCTGTACCCGGGCAGCAATTAGCACAACAGTCGCAATGACTGCAAAAGACATGCTACGGAAAGCATGGACACATACCTTAGATTCCCAGTGTTTCCACACCACCAGAGCCCAAAAGCAATTGGGGTGGTAACTGGGATCGGCGCGTCGGATATTTATATCCCGCCTCCTCGCCAAGAGCCATGGGGCGGTTGTTATGCAATTTTGAGTTGCGACACTGGAACCTAGACTGGGCCTTTTTAGAAGCTAAAAAGGCCCAGTTTTTCACAATCCAGTAAAAACATGCAAACAGGCACACACACCTGTAAAATTCTATCGAAGAATTCAATTCGAAAGCGCATTTTTCGAACTAGCTAGCCTAAAGGCAGAGAACGCACACAAAACAAGTACTTAAAAATCACTTAAACATCACGTAACGTGGGAGCTCCTAGCCCCACATCAAATGTCGAGCGTCCCTATACCAACTCACCTGCCCTTCAGGATATCACAATGAATCAAGATGCGCAGGTAGATGCACCTTTCCGATCATGCTAAAAGGTTGTGAGCGCACCTGGCGGGAATGGTGTCCGCTCATTCCGTGGGTGACCAACGGCCATGGACCATTTTCAAACGTGCTCATGGACTTCAAATTGCGAACACTGTAAGTGAATTACGAAAGGAAAATAGGTGCGCAGGCAGGATCTACTCTCAAAATTTCGTTCGAAAATTATGGGGTAAATCATAGTTTTGGGCAAGCGACAAAGTGCGTGGGTGTGTGGGTTACGTAAACACCAAACGCATCTTGCTTGCGGCGACCACGCAATGACCAACCACCTGCGGAAAATATACGGTACGCGAAAATATCAGAAACTATTTTATACTAGCAACACAATACAATCAAATTATTTAGGCTGATCTAATCAGAGTTTGCAGTGTGGTTTTCGGCTCCGTGCTTTCAAACTTCGGAGACGCACGTAAGACTAAATGGGAACTCAAGAGCTCACGATACTGTGTCCATGCGCCATGGCGCGCCAGTGACATTTCTGCTGACATCTGATGTCATTGACATTTCTGATGTCATCGATTACTGGAACGCGAAGAAACGGTGCAGTGCGTTCGGGATTTCCGATGACGGTTTACGATCCAAAGCGAAACGAGAACGCGGATCGCGGATCATCACCATCGTTATGAGCACGCTCTCAGGCGATGCATGAACGGGGATCGTGACGTGTCGTCTTTGTTACACGAGCGCTCCGCAACGGGGGGGAACGGGGAACAGTCGATTGCGCATTCAGAACTGAACGCCGAATTCCAGATGTTCGGTAGAAGTTCATGAAGCCCAATATGGCCCGGACGCCTCTGACATCTTTGGGCGTGGGTAGTTCGAGCAGGGCGGCCACTTTCGCCTGGTGAGGTGACAGCCTACCGGGTCACAGCAGGAAACCCAAAAACTCACACCCGCCGGCGGCGAAGACTGACTTGCCTGGGTGGCCGCGCAGTCCCACTTTGCCTAGACGATATTTATGCTCCGTAGGTCCCAAAATGCTCCAGTCAGGGTACTGCTGGAGGATACTAGAAGGTGCTGAAGAACTGCCAGAAACGTCCAGAAGCTGCTGAAAGCGCTGTTTGGAGGAGCTTTCCCCGCTGCTGATGGCCGTGAGGGCGGTATCAGGGGTTTCTAGGCTGTTCTATGGGGTCTAAGGAAGGGGTTTTTGGTGGTGGGGGCTACTGGGAGAGGTTTTGGGGTAGGCTGGAAACTGGCTAAAACGGCTATTTTGGGCTGTTTTGGGCTGTTTTTCGCCTTTTTAGGGCTCTGGGAGGTGAGCTATGAGGTTTTTCTGGCTATCATAAACCGGGGAAACCCTTTAGGGTGCTCTGTGACGGTTGTTTGTAGCCTGGGGAAGACTTGGAACTTAAGATCGGAAAACCAATCTTGACCAACGAGAGCCTGGTTGGGCCCCCAGTGTTAAGGGGACGTTATGCTGATATTTGGTAACTTTTGGGAGCAGAATACGGGTTCCTTCTTTGAAAAAAAATAGTATTTCTGACGTAAAAATTGCGCAGAGTTTCCCAAAAGTACGGCTCTCCCCCTTCAGTATAACGGAAGTTACAGTGTGGCCGTGGCTGAACGCGCGGAGGTGTTCAGGTAACGCTTATTGATACCAATTGTGCCAGGGGCACTACGACAGATGCTCGGAAATATGTTTTTGATTGAACGTGCAAAGGTTAGATCCGAACCAATGCCCAATTAAATTCTTGCAACATTGGCCCTTGTGGGAGGACCATAATCGATTATGGTCCTCCCACAAGGACCATGGGATAGTAGCCATTATGCCTTCAATTCTACGATTCGGAGTTTGTGGGACACGCGATATTGATGCAGACAGTGCATACGCTATCAATCGACATGGAATGGTCCACCTGCGATGTACTCAATGCAATGTAGACAGGTGGATGCTGTGTACGTTCACAACACAGGCCTTTCGAGGACAAACATGTCCGACAGGACTTACCGATCGCTTGGTGGCGCTACACCCGGAGAACTCGGGAATACATTTTTTTGACCTTATTGAACCGGAACGTTATCCCGACCAGACCCCAATAGGGAACGAATGGCTCATCCCAAGGACAACGGTCATTCGAATCGACGTCATTTGGGCGCTTATTATTCCTCGGCAACAACGAGATGAGGCAATCGACCTATATTGCGTGCAATGCAATTGCCTTGACCAAAGCTCTGCCATTTAAATTCTCCGATAGAGCGTTAACATTACCGTCAACGTCACCTCGCTATCGCGGGAATTGAAACCTACAAGTGCCGCGGTTTCTACAAGTGCCGCAAATAATGATGGATTGAAGATATATATTCCAATGTATCAGCAATATAATAGCCTTAGCACTGTGAAACGAATCGAAATATCTTGCCTAGAAGACTTCATAGACAATTATTTGGTGTATATTGATTAAATTTGTATGATTATACAGATTTGTGTATCATATGCTAGTACCCATCTCAGTTGCAACTTGTTTTCTGGGAATTGAAGCATCTGAATACGCACATTCATAAACGTGTACCGTGCATGCTGACCTAAATTGCACATGGATGTACCCATATTTGCATACTTGTACATTGCATACCGATATGTGAACAAAAATGTAATAAAAAAGTCTACCGGGGCTCGCTAACTACCAAAGCATCACGCATAAATCACAAATTATGTAATAATATGCTATGAAACGTTCCGGGTCGACTTGCGTGGCGCCAACGTGTCGCTCACGTGTCACATTCACTATGACGTGGCAACCATTTTTAGACACCTGAAAATGCCAAAAAAAACTGCGGTTTTTAGTGCACGCCAGAATGTCAAAAATACCAGATTGTTTGTTCCAACACCCCCCAAACCATACCCCAAACACCCCCCAAACCATACCCCTAACATCCATAGCCTCTCAGTGCATGCATACCCCTAAGCCCTAAAACGCAACTTAAAATGCAACTTAAAACCCTACAAAATCCCTCGTCACATCCCCAAAACCCCCACACAACCCTAAAACAATCCATAGCATCCCCCGACACCTCCAAGCACTCCCACAGACCCTCCCTAGCCTCCAATGGGGGACCTGTGCTCCCATACCATGGTTAGCGCAGGTGGGCTCATGCTAAAAATGCCCGCTGGCATATGCCAGCGGTGGGCTCATGCCACGAGGGG
>LGRX02010488.1:0-24237 GCA_001247695.2 Cymbomonas tetramitiformis | reverse complement strand
GAGCACATGAAAGGGAAGACATGCAGGTGGGTACAGCGTACCAAATATGACAGGCCACGACTAGTTAGAAGCAACCAGGTAGTAAGGCAAGAAACGAGGGGTAGGAACCATAGCAGGTGGAGACAAAAGCATAGCGAAATGTGCCGAATGACAAAAGAAGACCGGAGCATGGCAAGAATGGTGGGGGCCCAACTAATAACTATGCAGGTGACGCTGGATGTACTAGGCGCCCTGGCTAAACGGATGGAACAAGAGAAACCAGTGACAAAAAGCCCACAAGTAATGTCACAGCCCGAAATAATGAAAGGGAAACCGGAGGTAGCACATGAGAAAGCCTTGGGCACCGGACCCGACAGGAAAGCTGTGAGGGTGGAGGATATAGGTAGGCAAGCTGCAGCGGAACTACAGCCCTCACACATAGGGGGGGGGACATGCTCGAAAGAAGAAATGGAAGGGCAGTACCCCAAGAACTCCACCACGCAAGGGATATTCGCAAAGGATGGAAAGTTAAATATGTACCAAGTGGACCTTGCGCTCGAAACACTGGAAGAAAACCCTCCGGGGTCAACAACCATACAAGAAATGCTGAGATTGCTGAATGACAATGATAATAAATTTCTGGAAATGGTAAAGGAAAAAGTCGCCAAAAGGGGTGGCACTCAGATACCGGTAATAGGGAACGGGCACTGGCTACTACTGATGGTAGGAGTCTGCGTCACGAGGGGTAACTGCACGTTGCAGGCCTATGTATACGATTCTATGGGCATGAAAAGGCAGACACGAAAGAAAACTGCCCCAGAACACATGGGAATGGCGGAGGAACTACAAACAGCAATAAGCAAATGGGTGACAAGCAACAAGGTGGCAATGGGGTGCCTGGAAGCCAGAGCCACGCCAATGTATGATAAGCACCAATATGATGCATACAGCTGCGGCGTCTGGGTGATATATGTTGCGGAACTATGGCAACAGTGGCTGTTGGAAAGGAAAGGAACGTGGATACAGCACGTGTACACAAACACACTCCAAACCAGTCGATGCGTTACACTACACACGACAGAAGTAGTAAGCAGATGTAGGGACAGATTCGGGCCGAAGATAAGGTCGGCCATTATGAGGGAAAATACGCCACATGCCACGGGCGAAGTAGAGCTGACAATGGAGGCTCCAGCAAAAGGGACTGGGGCAAAAAAGCCGCAAACTCAAAGAACGTGCGCGGCGGATGCCTTCATGAGGGAAGTGGTGAGTAACCGCACAAGAGAGCAGGTGGAGGACATAATGAGGCAACAAGGGGTGGGCATACAAACAATAATGAACGTTCAAGAAGCACTTCAAGCGCTACAACAAGAAACCGATGCCCTCATAGGTGAAACGATGGGAAAGTTGTCAGCAGACGGCCGAACCCAAATAGCAATAAGGGATGGGGAAAAATGGGCGATGGTAATGCTCACAATAACACGACGGGACATGCAGGTGCACGTCTGGCTACCTACAGGAGGGATAGAAAAACAGGATGAACTACTAACAGCTATAGATGTTTGGACCATACTGCGGGAAGCCTATGACCTGCAAAAAGTGCGATATAGTGGACTAAAGACACATAGTACACCACCGGAATGGGAAAAGTTCAGCCAAGGGGAGCAGGCGATAAGGGTGGCAGGTAGCTGGAAGTACTGGCATGTTGATGGCAAACCAGGGAACTTCAAGCTCGGGACCAGAAACGCGGCACAGGCACAGGGGGAGGCTCAAGAGACGCAGAGAACGGAACACACAACTGGACTGGACGAGGAAAACACAAGTGGCGATGAAAGGAAGGGTGAGTGCAGGGCGCCCACTACAAAACAAAGGGACACAGGCGAAGCAAAGGAGGGAAAGAACGAAAAACCCAAGGACAAGCTGGTTCAGGCCACACTACAGTTCTGTCCAGAAAGCACAGAACAAGCAAACGAAAGACAAAAAAGGGAGACAGACACGGCAACAAGAAAAAAGCTACGGCCCCCCGCAAGCGCCAAGAAAAACCTACCACCTAGCACACCAACAAAAACGAACAAAAGGGACAACGAGGAGGCCAAAGGGTCCCTGGAGGCACTAAGACAATGGGGTGGGAACATGCCAAAAACGGAGAACCTAAACATTGAGGAAATGCGAGGAGCACAACCACAAACTGTGAACTTTCTAACATGGAACCTACAGGGTGCCCGGCACTCACTATACGAACTGGAGGAACAAATGAATAAATGGGAGATAGATATAGCAATAGTCACGGAAACTAAGACTGCAAACGAGGAAATAAAAAGGCACTTCAGAAACAAGAAACAGTCAAACATATGCACGAGTATACCGAAGAAGGAAGGAGAGGAAGATAAGAACAACTACACGGCAGACCTGGCCATAATACTCACAGGGGAGTATGCCAAACCACATAACTACACCGAGGTGCCAGTACCACACCTACAAGGAGTACTCACACACACACTGCTCCACTTCCCGGGGGAAAAATATTTACACCTGATAGGGGTATACTACCCGGTGGAAGGGAAGGACGTGACAGAAGAGGCAAGACAAGGGGAACTCGACAGAGAGGCAGCCAGGAGCGGCATACGGGAGTATGTGCGGATGGTGACCTCGGCCAGCGAAAATGCGACAGGGCAAACAGTACTAGTTTGTGGGGACCTGAATGCCTCCACGGGAACACCGAAAAACAGCAGGGACAAAGAATGGAACAACACTATGGAAGCCACGGGTCTGCAAGATGTGGGAGGTACCAGAGAAACAACCCTAACATGGCATAAACGAAGGAACATAGACAGAATGCTGGCGAGCAAAGCAGAGCTTCAATACTACACGCAACCGACGGAGGGCGAACTTACTGAGCTACACACGAGTGACCACAAAATGGTCTGCACGACACAATTGGACCTAAAGGCCTGGGGGACACACAGGCCAACGGCACAACAGTCGAAACATGCGAAAACAGACAGACTGAAACTCCCGCTAACAGAAGCAGAGGGGAACACCCTCAGGCAAACACTGGACGCCGCATATACAAAAGAATTACAAGAGGAAATGCAGGAGGCAATAAACGGAATAAAAACAGCAAACAGCACAAGGCACAGAAAAAGGGCAATAGACTACGCGGGAGAAGTGGTTGCAAAAATAATGGGGGAAGCAAGAGACAGGGCAATGATGGATGTCAACCTACCGAAACAAGCGGCGGCACCAGAACAACAACATGGACTACACCTCCCGAAAACTCTACGCAAGGAAAGGGACGCCCACCTGAAAGAAAGAAACAGATGCCGTGAGAATATAGCATTATGGAAGAAAGACATTGAAACACGAGAACAAGCAGCTGAGGAAGTACGGACGGAAGGTTACGACAACCGAACGAGTGAAATGAGGGAATGGGAGCAATGGGAACGGGAGCAGAAAAAACTTGCAACAAAAGAGGCAAGAACGTGCATTAAAGAGCACGAAGCAAACCGAAAACAGAAGACAAGAATGAAAATGAGAGAAAGATACTGGGGCAATATAAAGCACTACCACAAACTGATTTACAAAAAAGAGATAGAAAATGGAGCAGCACCGGCTGCAGCGATACAAGCAATAGAAACAACACAAGGGGAACTAGTAGTAGGGCACCAAAAAGTAGCACAGGCAATGGGTGAACACATTGCGAGGTCGGAGCCATACAAAATGAGGGAACCAGAGAAAGGACTTAAAAGTACGCCACCTTGGCTTGATGAGAGGTACAAGAACTACATGAAGGAGAACCAATGCACAAGGCCGGACCAAACAAAGGTAAACCTAAGGGTGGACAAAGAAGCCTACCGGCAAGCGGTGAAGAAAATGAAAACCAACAAAGCGGCTGGGCCCATGGGGATACAAAATGAAATATTGAAACAGATGCCGGACAGATTCCATGACCAACTGTGTGAACTCATGGGGCTAATGTGGGAACACAGACACACCCCCCTACCATGGAAAAAAGGCTACTTCTGCTTCCACCACAAACAGGGCGAGGTAACGAAGCAGCGAAACTACAGACCCATAGCTCTACTGGATTGCCTGTTCAAATTATATACCACAGTACTAACGAAAATGCTGGCCGACTTCTGTGAAATAAACGGCATGCTCTCGGAAGCACAGGAGGGCTCAAGGGAAAACCACAACACAATGAAGCAACTCACCAGGGTAACTAATGCTATTGAAGACGCCAACTATTCAGGGGTGCTCTCTAAGAGCTTCTAAGACTACTTACACAATGCAGGGAACCTAGTTCAGTCCTACAAAGAGATATATATTGCTGTAAGCATGATATATATATGAATCGGATCTTTCTTAAATGTCGGAGTTACAAAAGCCAGGTGTGGCTGTTCAGTAACAAATTCAAAACTGATTACTCAGCCTGCTCGGCTGCTTTATGCCATGGTTTCCGATCTCGACTTTCGAACTTCACTCGATGTCGACTCCTGTCAGGTCCCATCATACTTCATGAGAACTCGAACAGTCACATCATAGAATCTGCCGATTAGCCCAGTTATATCATCACTGTATTCCGAGCCACTCCATATCACTCTGAATAATTATAACTGTGCTGACTTGGCAATATTGGAGGCCATACCAGCTTTCCCTCCAATTTCTCTGACTGCTGGTTTTCCCACCAAAACTCACTTTCGGGTCAGGTATTTCTGTCAGTCATTTCTGTCAGACCCCCTTGTCATCTGGTCACATAAATGCCTGTCACTGATGACTGTCATCGTACCCGTCACTCGTAGCTCTGACGCGTCATCATACTGTCTCGTGACTTACCCTAGCACAACTCTCCCCCCCTTTTAGGCGCGCGCTTACGTCCTCGCTAGCGTTAGAGTTCGCCTGTATTTACATTGTCTGGGGATCAACAAACATGCACAGTGATGCTGGCTTCTAAGCCTCGGGTTCTCGGGTCCCGTGCCCCTCAGTCCTCGGGTCTGAGTCCCCCTGGCTTCTAAGCCTCGGGTTCTTGGGTCCCGTGCCCCTCAGTCCTTGGGTCTGAGTCCCCTTCCGCGCTGGAGGTTTCCCTAGGTTCCGTCCCCGAATTACGCTGCCAACGCTTAAACGGTTCTGTCGCCCTGGTACTTTTCTCGCTTTGCGGGTCTTGCGCTGCTTTGCGCCCTGAGGGTTTTAGACCCCAGTATCTTGTTCCTGCATCGAGATATCATCCGTCTGCGCTGTCAGGGTGGCGATGAGGTCCATGATGGCTGCTGCACTTTCCTCGCTCATGCGCTTGCCCAACTTCAGTCCACAGAACAGATGGTGCAATAAGGTGCGGGGAATCGCGTATACTGCTTGCGCTGACCCCATGCCTCGTGTTCTGGACGCTGAAACTCCTTCTTGCGATGTGTTCTCGTGCTTTCCCAGCACAGCTCTCGCGGGACATGGCGTTGCTTGAGTACACTGCAGCAGGGGTACGGGTAGCACGGCGTTCGTCCAGATATGTGTAGGTTTCATGTAAGGTGTCCCATACCTACAGTAGGAGACGGGGTGAGGATCGGGTAACCCCTTCATCACAGATCGCGTGTGCAGCCCTCGCAGAGCATCCCCAGCTGGGTTCTCAATGAAGTAGTATGCCGGATCGTAGTACTCGATGATCTGCCGGGTACGTTTCACTCGTCGATCAGCCAGTTCCAGATCTGGTACTCCTATAGTCTTGGCCTTGCTGTACTCCTTACATGGTGGGCTCGCCCAGATCACGTCGAAGTGGTGTCGGGGGTACAGCTTGTAGTTCCAGTGGAGAATGTCCTCAGTGCATGTTGCTTGCCACTTGGGAAGAATATCCACTGTCACCACTTCGCAGCCGTCGAACTGCCGTTGGAACTGTTGCTCCACAGATCCAGTCCCACAGAAGAGGACGAGGATTCTCACAGGGTGTTGCACTGTTGTGAGATGTGGCTGGTACACCTGACTGGCACCCTTACTGTAAACCTTCGGAGTGGGGGCTCTCATTGCCATGAGCTGAGCCCTCTGCTCCTGCTGCTGGCCGTGCGTCTCCCTACGCCTCTTTTCTGGAGCCCTCCTCTGCTTCTCCTCATCAGCCTCAAAGGCTCTCAGAGGTTCCAGCCTGCCTCCCTTGCCCTCCAGGTCTTCTCGAGTCCGCCACTGGCTGTGACTGTGTGGTAATCCCTTCCACTTAGTCAACCACTCCTGTACTGACCCGCCAGTTTTCCCGCCTAGCTTTCTGAAGCGCGTGCGAATGATGCGCTCCACCTCGCGCTCCTTCTGCCCTTCTACCATTACTGGCGGTGGTGCCATCTCCTCCCGTCTGCTAACAAAGTGATCTGCGCCTGACTGTACTGGGCTGAGCCTGTCTGCAGTGAAAGTGTCATGTACCTTCCAGTGCACAGGCAGCTCCAGTCTGTAGGCTGACGGGGCTCCTCGGTCCTGTACTGGCAGTTCTTGCTGTCGATCACTGTATAGACACTCTACTACTCGCAGAGGTCCGTGCCGCAACTTGCGCAACTTGGGTTTCAAGCCCCTGTCACCGGGCAGCGTCAGGTGCTGTCCATCCACCCACACCTGATCATTCACCTTGTACTGTTGGAGACGGTGCCGTGCATCGAACTGCTCTATCATACGCTGCTGAGCTAGTTGCAAACCTTCTCGTGCCGCCTGCAGCTGCTGCGCGAACTGCTTGGCCAGCTGGTGAGCGGTACCCTGCTTGTCCGCTGCTGTGCGACCTCCCTTCCTCCTCTTTGCGCCTCCCTCCAGAGCTGCATCCATGAAGAGGTCCAACTGAGTCGCTGGCGCATGTCCATACACCAGTTCGAACGGTGAGAACCCTGTCACTGCCGACTTGGAGTCGTTGATGGCGTACTCCACTGGAGCCACCCACAGGTCCCAATCCTCCTGGTTCTCTGCCACGTAGCAACGCAGCATGCGCTCCACAGTGTGGTTACTGCGCTCCGCCTGGCCATCACTCTGCGGGTGATAAGGGGTGGTGCTGGCTACCTTCACGCCCATCAGTCGCATGAACTCCTGGGTCAGAGCATCTCGAAAGCGCGGGTCCCGGTCGCACACAATCTTCATTGGGGCTCCGTGCAGTCGCCACACCGCATCCATGAACATTCTGGTCACCACCTCCGCTGAGCTATCATTGTACGCCATTGGGACCACGTGCACCATCTTACTCAGTTTACAAGTAAAGGTGGCGAAGGCGTTCACACCTCTCTCTGTCGTGGGGAGCCCAGTAACAAAGTCTATACTCACCACTTCCCACAATCGACTAGGCACAGAGTGAGGCTGTAATAGGCCTGCTGGGTATCCCTGGCGCGGCTGGGTTTGCTGGCAGGTTACACACGTCTTCACCCATTCAGCTACGTCCAGATCCATACGCGGCCACCAGAATCGTCGCCTGACTCTGTCCAGGGTCTTGTCCCTCCCTGTGTGGCCAGCTGCAGGTGCTTCATGAGCCTCCCTCAAGACCAACTCTCTCAGAGGGGAGTCGGGAGCTAGGACCACCTGATAGCGCCCTTCCGCCACTCTCCAGATGATGTTACTCACCAGTCGAAAATGCTCGGTGCGGTGATGTTGAGTGGCCAGTAGTTCCTGCTTCAGAGCTGAAAGGTACTCACTGCGCCTGTGCTCTGCTCGTAAGGCACGCAGAAACATGCCTGGTTCCACCACTCCTGCCTGGTCCCTGATCTTGGCTGCTGCGCCCTTGAGAGTTACCGCTGGTGATGCTGAGGGTCTCTCCCTTGGGGCTGTGATCTCTTCAAAGTGCTTCCGCTGCGGCTTAGCCAACACTACCAAGACGGGCCATGGAATGGGCAACTCTTGCAGGGCTGTACGGTGTCCCCTTTCTTCGCCAGGAGAGACGAACATCCGGTTGGGCTCCCCTTGCTCGTTCACTCGGGGTATGGTCTCTGCAATTTCCATTCCGTACTCTCGCAGCAGGGGCCGCCAGTCAGCCTGCGGGAAGTCAGGCAACAGGAACAGCGCGGCTGTGCTCTGGGGAGCGTGTCGGGCCTCTGAAGCATAGTGTCTTAGGATGTCAGCAATGCTCACCTTGGAATCCGAGAAGGGTGGGTTACACCACACCACGCGACCCCTCCACTGTTCCTTCAGACAATCTGTCCAGAACGTGTCCACCTGCCGGTTCTGCCCCATGAGGTCGCAGCATGCGTCCACCTGGAACCGTCCACCCAACACTTTCGCGTACTTGGCTTGCAATCGACTAAACTCGGACGGAATCAGCTTCCAGTCCTGATTGTCTACCAGGGGTTCCCCAGGTTGCATCCTTGGTGAGGACTGCTGCTGTACCGCTGCTGGCTGCTGCTTCTCTGCTGGTCGCTGCTCACTCTGGGCTCGTGTCTGGACTCCTGCCATTGCTGGTAGCGCGGCCATCCTCTCCACTGTGACCATAGCGTCCAGCCATAAGTCCGGTGTTTCTGCCCACCAGAGACCGTTCAGCTGAGTTAGCTTACCGGTTACTTTGGGCTCACTGACCGGTGGGTACTCACCTTCCTCCTCGTCCGACGAGCTGAGCTCTAAGTCCAGGGGTGAAGTGGGGTCTTCCTCTTCTGCAACCTTCAGGCCAGCCACCATGTCTTCTGATTTCCCCTTGGCTCCCGCAGCTCTTCTACCCTCCTCTGCAGACACCGGCTGGTCAGTGCTCGGATCCACATAGCCAGCCTCCTTCAGCCCCTCGCGCGCCGTCGCCTGCACGTAGTCCGGTCGCCGTGAGGCAGCGTCCGGTACCACCAGTGTGCGTCCAGGCACATGCTCCATGGCGTGCACTCCTACCTCCACCAGGTCTTCGTACCACCTAGCCTGGCGTCGGCTGAGCTCCCGTCCAGGTGCGAATAACCACTTTAGAGGAGCATGATCCCCCATTAACCTGAACTCCGTGAATATCAGGTAATGTCTCCAAGTCTGCGTAGTGCAGTGGTGGATGGCGGCTAGCTCACGCTCACCTGCGTGGTAGTTCTGCTCAGCAGACGAGAACTGCTTACTCTCGAAGGCTATGGGTTGCAGGCCCTTGCCTAGATCCTGCATCAGCACGCCAGCTAAAGCCACTGCACTCGCATCAGTCTGCACAACAAAGGGGCTGGTGCCGCGATGCGCTGCTTCCTGATCGGGCAAGATCAAGGTCGGTGCAGTTGTGAGAGCGGTCTTGAGGCGTTCAAAGGCGTGTTCCTGCTCTGGTCCCCATTCCCATGGCACTAGGTTCTTAGTCAGCTTGGTCAAAGGGTGCGCTAAGTCAGCGAAACCCTGTATGTACCGTCGATAGAACCCAGCCAAGCCCAAGAACTGTCGCACGTGCTTCACCGTCTCGAGTCGCGGCCAGTCCCGTATGGAAGCTATCTTATCTTGTTGAGGTCGGCAACCTGTGCGGTCAATGACGTGTCCCAGAAAACGTACTGAGCGTTTAAAACAACGTAACTTGGACTCCTTCAACTTGACCTTATTCTGTCGGCATACCTCCAAAACCTGCCGCAGATGGTCCAGGTGCTCCTCGGGGTTGCGAGAGAAGATCATGATGTCATCCACAAAGACTCTGACGAACGGCAGGTGGCCCAAGTATTTCTGCATCATTCGCTGCCAGCACGAAGGGCTATTGGACAGCCCCATAGGCATGACCAACCACTCATAAGCTCCAAACGGCGTGGTCATGGCCGTCTTTTCGATCGCGTCCTCCTCCATGGGCACCTGCCAGAATCCCCACAGAGCGTCCGCGGTAGAGAAGATAGTCGCTCCCTGCAGGTCATCGATGAGAGACTGTACGTCAGGGAGAGGGTAACGGTCCTTCACAGTGATCTCGTTGATCTGGCGATAGTCGATCACCAGTCGCAGCTCCTTGGGGTTGGAGGGCTTGGGCACCATCAGGACTGGACTGCCCCAAGGTGAAGACGAGGGACGGATGTATCCCTTTGCCAAGAGTTCGTCCAGTTGCCCACGAAGTTGCCGCAACTCCTCCATAGACAGCTTGTAGCACCGCTTATGCCTCGCCCCATCTCGGTACTCCGGGTCCACGCGCAGCGGGGACTTGTGCTCGCGGTCCACGACGCCCTCAGGAAGCTCCATGCCCACCACGTCCTGGTACCGCTGCTTCAGCTTCACCAGCTCGTCCAGGATCCATTGTGGTACCTCTGCGTCCTCCTCATCCGGCTTGGCCTCCTTGGTCTCACCTTTGCTGTGCTCATCACTAGGTGTCGCCGCAGCAGCTGGTGCCTCTTTCCTGAAACAGCTATACCCATCTTTGCCTTGCCCTGTCTCAGCTTCTATAGGTGCTGCCAGTACTGGCTCACTAACTCTGCGCGATCTCCTGTGGTTCACCCCTCTGCTCCTCCGTTGCTCCTGCTGCAGACGCAGTGCCTGCCCTGTTTTCCACAAACAGTATGCCTCCTCTTCCCACTCAGGTTCCAATTCCTCCGCGTGATGCTGTGCAGCCTGCTCCCTGCGCTCTCGTGGAAGCATCTGGAACGCTTCCCATCTGGCCCTTGTGGGGTAAGGTCCCCAATCTCGCACAGCGGGTTGCGCTGATGTGGGGCACGTCACCGGTCGTAGAGCACACACCTGCTCCTGTGCCCAGTCCTCCTGCTCCGTTGCATCTTGTTCAGATTCAGACGAACTGCTGTCGGAGATTAGGGTGGCTACGCTTGCTACTGTACTGTCGCTATCGCAGCCTTCCTCGTCAGAGGTAACTTTCCCCCCCCCTCAGCCTAGCGTTGTCACCCTCTGCCTCCGATGATGATGATGAAGATGACTCTGATAAGGCTGCAGAGGCCTCTAAAGGAGAGTTGGGGTCGTCGGTGGCCTCCATTTTAAATGTACCATCTGGAGCCAGATACATCAGGTACGCCTCCTCGCCGCTATTCTTCAAAGCTCGCAGGTCCTTCCTGGCTTGCTTAGTACTGATAAGCTGTGCCTCTACCAGTCCCATGGCCTGCCCAGACCCTGTAGATGACGACCCAGGGTTGCAACCCGCGATGACTACTTTCTGCGACCCATGTCCGAACTTCACGCTACCATACTGGGCGTAGTCAAATGTGACCTTCTTCTGTGCTCGTAGCCAGTCTCCGCCCAACACTATGTCCACTCCGAGTGCTAATGGCATGACGCGCAGAGTAACCTGTTTGGCATAACTGCCCTTCCGTGTCTCGGCTGTGAGCTTCGGACGGACGCAAGAGTTGGCGTCGTACACGGTGCCATCTGCCACCTGCACCTTCATCGGCGTCTCGTGTTTCTTGGGCTGGAGTTTAAACTTCTTGGCGGCCTCCACAGAAGTGAAACTAGAAGAAGCTCCAGAGTCCACCAAGACCTTTACTCGTACTCTGCCTACCCAAGCCCAGAAAATCAGCAGAGTGGGTCCCTTCGCGTCCATAGCAGCTAGTACATCTGCATCCAACCATTCTCCCCAGCGTCCAGACCCTGCGTCCACCCCTATCTCTGGTCTGATGCTGGCCAATTTGTGCAGTCCTGGCTCCTTCTCAGGCGGATTCAGCTCCTCATCTGAATTGTCTTCTGGCAGATGGTACGTGCCGGCCTCTGCTATCTTGGCTTGCCAACGAGCCTGCCTGGTGACCTGATCTTCTGGTTCTGAATCACCAGGCCATGGCGCAGGTCGCGCTGCCTCTGCTTCCTGATGCGCCCGGGTGATCTTCCTCAGCTGGTCAACACGCTCCCGAATCTGCGCCAATGCACTTCTGACTCTGTGCCCGTGCACTTCCACCTCCTTCCTTCTGCGCGTTACTGTCTGTGCTGCTTTCCAGGCTGCTGACAGGTGTCCGTCGCGTAACCGTTGCTGGGCGTGTGATAGCACTGGCTGCTTAGCGCGATCCAGTTGTCGGCGCAGAGCCCTCCCGACCAGCTGGCGCGGGGCTGCTTCCTCTCTAAAGCGCACTCTTCTGACCCCTGGGGGTTGCAACGCGCGCTGGTACACCCCTTTTGAGCTAGGGGCTCCTTGACTCCCTTTGCCGAACAGAGGAAATCTGATCTGAACCTCTGTTGGTTGGGATGCCTGTGCGGGCGCAGCGTTTGGCTCAGTTCTCCCTGGTGCTACCACTGTGATTGGCCGTGACCTCTTCAGCCAGCGTAATGCTCGCCTCATCTTCTCCACTGCTCGCTGTGCTGGTCCTGGTCCGTGCCTCATCCGATGATCCTCTCTGAAGTGAGTGATCCACCGGTAGGTCTGACTCTGCCTGCCTCTCTCTGGTTCTCTTCCAGAGTCGGCCTCCCTCCTGATGGCCATGGCGAGGTGCGGAGTACTTACCTCGCGGGCCTGGGGGCCTATCCGCGTTGTCCGGGAGAGGCACCGGCCCCCGTCGACTCTCCCTCGGCAAAATCCATGTGCTCCGGGGCTACCAGTGCCAGCTGCTGCTCCACTATCCCGCCAGATCCAGTATCTATTCCCGCGTTCTTGAAGGCCTCGAAGGCCTCCTCCCAGATACATTTGACCCAGGCTGCTTTCTGCTGGGGCTGGTGTTGATGTGGACAGTCGCGAGCCAGATGCTCCTTGGACTTGCATTTTCGACAGCCAGAGTAGACTGACGATCCTGGCAGCTGCCGGCCTTCCACTTCCGTTGGAGTAGTGGTCGTGGGCATGGCGTAGCATTGTTCCTTGGGAGATGCTTCTTCCTCCCAGAATTCTGCCAAAGGAGCTACAGGGAAGGGGGATTGATCGCGGGCAGTCTTCAGATGCGCAGGATCCTTGCGTTCCTCCATCGTAGCTTGCTCCACATATCTGCGCAGTAGATCTGCCTCCCATCCAACCTTCCCAGAGCTCTGGTTGAAATCCACCTTTCCAACCAATTCCTTGTGGACTCTGGCATGCAGTTCTGGTGTCAGTCCACTTAGGAATATACCCGGTAGTGCCGCTCTACTTACTGGTCCCGTCACCCCATGGTTATGCAGCATTTCCAACATGTCGAAGGACTCCATGAGAGAGTGATGGATGGTGGCGGCGTTTCTTCCAGCGTTCTTGCCAGAGGCTTGACGAGCTCGCGACAGCATATTGGGTAAGATACTCAGGTGAGCGTCAGTAACACACGCTCGCGCAAGCGTGGCCACTAAGTCGGCCGGACTCTGCATCTGGTTGGCCAACACTTTCTGAGTTAGAACTCCTTGCGCTGACCCCTCCACCCGGTCCCTGATGATCAGTCGTAGTTCTTCTGGCACGGTGGTGATGGTGGCCCCTTCCTGATCTCCATCGTCGCAGGACTTCTTCTTCGTCAACGCCCTCTTCACCAGTGCCTCCTTGAAGTGATCTTGCAGTTCTCTCATAAACTTCTTCAAGGGAGCTAACAGATGTCCAGATGGTCTGTCCCCGCTGGGGCTATCCGTAGGGCATGTGTACGTGGTGATGCGGTCCCGTAGTTTCCGTAGAGAAAGCAACAATCTGTCCTCAGCTTCCAACTCCTTCAGCTTGGTGTAGTCGGCCCGCTGTTGATCCCTCTCTGTCTGCTCCTGCTCGACTGGTCTTCGGGGCGGTGGACAGTTCGGAGGTTCTTCTTCAGGTTCCTCTGGTGGAGGTGGAGGCTGGGACTGTCGAGGGGGCTGTGACTGTGGTAAAGTGACACTGGGAGTTGGGATGTTGGGCAGTTGGGCCAATGCACCAGACCAGGGCGGCTGAGGACAATTCTGACAGAGTGGAACTTGCTCACACGTTCTGTTGGGTCCCAGCATGACGTCCCATACTAACCCAGAGGCGACCTTAACCCCTCCAGCTGGGGACAACAGCAGTCTACCGCATCTGCTGCAATCCGTGCCGCTCTGAACAGCCTGATCCCGTCTGGGTCCTACCAGCTGCATCACCGGGCTGATCAGTGACTCCCGAGCTCTGTGGTTCTGAGCGTGCCCATAGCTAATCGCTAGAGTGGAGTACTGTTTGGCTATGGCCACGGCTGTCTGAGCATCAGCATCGTGGCGCCTCACGTAGTCCCTGGTACCCTGTTCTACAGTGATGGGTACCAGTGGGTCTCTCCACTCTTCCAGGGCTTCGTGGCTTGGTGGGGCTGCCTTAGCCGATGACGCTGAGCCTGATGCTTCATCATTGCCAGACTTGGACGGGGATCCTCCGGACTCTGATCGGGTGGTTATTGCTAACCGCCACGCTTCATCGGGACTCAGTGAGGGATGCCGGGCCCTTGTCCAGTCGTACCAGACCCATTCCGACTCTTCGGTCGAAGGCACTACTGCACAGCTGGCTCCCTTTCCCTTCAGAACCTCCCTCTGGGTTGCTATTAAAGCACCCCAGCCCTCCTCTTCCCAACTCACCACTTCCCCTCGAGCTGCTGCTAGTGCGACGGCCTTCTGACGCTCCTCGGGGAGGCACTCAAAGGCCTGATCTCGCAGAGCTTTGTCTTTGAACAAAGTTCTGACAGCCATCCTTTCTGTCAGCTCAGGCTCCAGAACTGATGCACGAGAGGCGGGCTTTTCATCTACAGCCTTCCCTTTTGCTGCCTTGACTGCCCTCTTCTTGGCCAACTGCTTCTTCCGCTTCCGTTGCCGCCTGCTGCTGCCGCTGCTGCTGCCTCTGCCTCTACGCCTGCTGCTGCCGCGGCTACCTCGCTCCGGGGAAACTGTTGAGTCGCTGGAGTCACTGGACCCACTGCCGTCGCTGCTGGGAGGGTAACGAGGAATTGGTGAGAAGCCCGGGGGATATGCCAATCCGCATCTGGGTATTTCTTCCCACTGCGGCACGGATGGTTGCCTCTGGGCCTCTGCTGGAGCCGCTGAGAGTGCTGTGAAGCGATCCGAGAGAGCTGAGAAGGTGTTGCGGGTGGGGGTCGCTCCTCTTTCCTTAACACGTGCTCTGCCAAAGTTCACTCCTGCGAAGAGTTTCCTTGGCAGCCCTTCCTGGTGTAGCAAAGTCCCGTGTTTAAGGGCACGCCTGTATTCCCTTTCTGTCACTCCGGCCTGTAGCACAGCCAACTCCTGCGGGGAGGCCGGATGCCAAATGATCTTCCCGCTCCCGGTGCGTGGTTCATTATAGAACCATTGCGTGAGGGTCTTCTTTTCCTCAGCTGACAGAGCAACTATCTGCAACCTCACGGGGGCTGAAGCCTGCGATTCCGCGCTATCCCCACTGTGGTCGCTCCACGCAGTGCTGGTTCCCTCTATCCATCTGATCACCCGGACCTTCTGGTCCTTCCCGCACTTGCTGTACGCACGGTCCAGAGCTATTTGCTCTGGCGACCGGAAATCCTTCCTTCGGTCTGGCGATCTCTGCCTGTCCCCCTGAGGAACTGAGGGTTGCCCAACTGGCTGAGCCTGCCGAGCTGGCTGAGCTGGAAGCTCTGATGCTTGAAGGCGGGCTGATTCTCTCAAGGCTCTGACAGACCGTGCTCCTTCCTTCAGCTGCGGTCCAACTCTCTCCAGGGCAGCCACCAATTCCCGGCTGGCCAATTCCCCTCTGGCTTCCATCGCTGGGCGCGGTGTCGCTGGAAGGGGTAGTGCTGGAAAGTCCTCTGCAGAGACATAGGGGTCAGGCAATACAAAGTCCGCGTGTTGCAAGGCTGATGCTGGCTGAGTCAGGTTCTCGCCAGAGCCTCCAGCGCTCAGGACAGGGGAGGGATTCTGATTGCGAATCGCTGGAACTGCGCCTGCTTGGGCGACTGGGGTCACACCTGCCTTGGCTGCTAAAGCAGCGTTTGCTGACTGTCCCGGCATTGAAGGTGAGGATGCCGAGACAGCCGAATAGAGGACGCTTGACCAGTCGCAGTCTGGCTGACAACAGCTCTGCTGCGCTGGATCAGAAGCTCAGTACGTTCTGGTCTCTTCCTGGTTCGTTCAGCGCGCCCCTCGCTGGTTACAGCCAGTCCTTCCAGCGTCGTCGTCGAGCCAGTTCGTGAGTCGGTAACAGCCGTAACTCCAGACACCGATGGCGTTGTAACAGCCGCACCTTCAGACACCGATGACGTTGTAACGACCATATCTCCAGACACCGATGACGTTGCGACAGCCGTATTTCCAGACACCGATGACGTTATAACAGCCGTATCTCCAGACACCGATGACGTTGTAATAGCCGAATCTCCAGACACCGATGACGTTGAAATTTGGCCAGAGCCTCCGGCGGAAAGGGTCGACGTGGGGACCCTATCCCCCACCATTGGGCAAGTAACAACAGTGGCACTTCCAGACACCGATGACGTTGAAATTTGGCCAGAGCCTCCGGCGGAAAGGGTCGACGTGGGGACCCTATCCCCCACCATTGGGCAAGTGACAACAGTGGCACCTCCAGTCACCGATGACGTTGTAATTTTGCCAGAGCCTCCGGCGGAAAGGGTCGATATGGAAGCTCGGTTCCCCGCTTTCGGGCAGGAGGTCGCAGAAACGGATTGTGCTGCCAGTGCTGCCATGTTCATCCGTTCTAAGTCCTGCAGCTTAGTGGCAATCGGAGTGAAAATAGGGGTATGAACAGGGGTCTCCAGTGCCGGAATAACCCCTACTGGCGCACAGGGCAATGTACTCAGTGGTACTGGACTCACTGGTACTTGCACCACTTCCCCCCCCCCTGCCGAGGGGGTAATTCCTGCGCTGGCAACGTGCACTAAAGGTGTCACAGCAGGTGGTAGCTGAACGGCTGCTTCCGTCACTGGAACAGGATAGGACAGGGCTAAATTTGGTGCCACGGACGCCGTGGGATACGGTGAGAGCTCAGGCACTGGCAGATTCGGCACCGGGGAAGACAGCATACCCGGAGAAGGGTACCCCCTTGGTACGCTGTACGCAGCCGCTGGCAACGGAGTGGTATGCGGCCACAAGGCACGTGGTGGCAGTTGGTGCTGCTGACCGTACTGCTGTTGCTGCAGAAAAATTTGCTGTTGAAAATTCCTCTGGTGAGCTAAATCATCACGGGGCTGCGGCTGCCAAAATTGACCGGCTGGCGTTGTCATAATTGGGCTACCGTTAGAACTGCGCTCGTCATACCCACTGTGGGGGCCGGAAAAATCGTACGAATTCCGCTGAAATTGCGGCGGCGCCGTCATAAAATTACGCTGCGGCAGTTCGTGCAAAAATCCGTACGCAGAATTTACATCCAGCTGTTGCGTTGAGCCAACGTACGAGAGCCCAGGTTGTGTGTGCGCAGCCGTTTGCGGAAAGACGTGCGAAACAATTCTCGGGTCGAGCGATTCAGAGTAATTCGCTGCCGAAAGAAACTGCGATTGCTCCGTGGAAGCCGCTACAGCCGTGTGCGACGGAATTCCATGCTGAAAGTCCATGATTGCGCTGTGAGTGAACGCACGTAAACGGCAGTGAACTCACACAGTACGGGCGATAAATTTTCTGCCGATTGACGCCGATTTCGTTTTAACGAAAGGCAGATCCCGCGGAAAGGTACCGCACGAGAAGAAGGGCACCAAAATACGGTGCTGAGCTCGTAGTTCAAGTGCTGTCGTACGTCATCATTATGCGGAAACAAGTCGAGATAATTTACAGATAAGCAGTGTTCTTATGAGAACAAGTCGTGCTTTGGTTGAGGCACGACACTTTCGCTCAAAGGCGGAAGATTCAGGCTAAAATTGTGTTGTACAACGCGTTGTGGAACGCAGATACTAACGAGTGTCGTGAACCACGACCACGCTGATACCAGTTATTCAGGGGTGCTCTCTAAGAGCTTCTAAGACTACTTACACAATGCAGGGAACCTAGTTCAGTCCTACAAAGAGATATATATTGCTGTAAGCATGATATATATATGAATCGGATCTTTCTTAAATGTCGGAGTTACAAAAGCCAGGTGTGGCTGTTCAGTAACAAATTCAAAACTGATTACTCAGCCTGCTCGGCTGCTTTATGCCATGGTTTCCGATCTCGACTTTCGAACTTCACTCGATGTCGACTCCTGTCAGGTCCCATCATACTTCATGAGAACTCGAACAGTCACATCATAGAATCTGCCGACTAGTCCAGTTATATCATCACTGTATTCCGAGCCACTCCATATCACTCTGAATAATTATAACTGTGCTGACTTGGCAATATTGGAGGCCATACCAGCTTTCCCTCCAATTTCTCTGACTGCTGGTTTTCCCACCAAAACTCACTTTCGGGTCAGGTATTTCTGTCAGTCATTTCTGTCAGACCCCCTTGTCATCTGGTCACATAAATGCCTGTCACTGATGACTGTCATCGTACCCGTCACTCGTAGCTCTGACGCGTCAGCATACTGTCTCGTGACTTACCCTAGCACACCAACCTCTCCAAAAGAAACCTACATGCGACCTATGTGGATTTTGAAAATGCGTATGGGTCAGTCGACCACAAAAGACTTATTATGACACTAAAACACCTAGGGGTGCCACCACAACTCACTGAAGCCGTTAGGGATATACTGGGAGAAACAGAGGAGGACTCCATGCAAATGAGAGCAAAGGTAGGGGACCAGGTCTCGGAAGAAGTACCAATAAGAAGGGGTATTCTGCAAGGGGACAGCATGAGCCCATTACTATTTATACTATACCTGGAGCCTCTCCTACGATGGCTAGAGGTAGGGGACCACGGCTACGAGCACAAGTATGCGACCGACAAGGGACTCAGAGGGGAGCTGAGAACCTCCTCGGGAGCGTTTGTGGACGACCTAATCATACTAACAAAACTGATGACAGGGATGAAGCAACAACTGGAGAAACTCTCGGCATTCGGAGAATGGAGTGGACTCAGAATAAACGAGGATAAAACAAAGATAACAGGGGTAGAACATGGCAACAAAAATGTAAAAGAAGGTAGACACCAAGGGGTGAAATGCGGAAGTCGAACATTGAAGGTCCTCAAAGCTGGAGATACCTATAAATACCTAGGGGTCCTTCTCAATATGCTGGGGACGTGGAAAGCAGAAAAAAGAAAGTCAATGCAGGAGCTCAAGCGAAGAATAGACGCACTACTGGCCACCCCCCTCACGCAAAGACAAAAAGAGTACTCCCTGAAGTCAGCCATACTAGGAAAATTCAAATACGGGCTCCACCTTGGAATATACACACAGGGTGAAATACAGAAGGTTGAAAACCAGCTGGGGGCCGCGATGAAAAGAATATACGGACTTCCGGCGAACGGCACTCCTAATGAACTAAACACGGAGGAGAAAGAGGAATATGGACTAGGACTCCAGTCCTTACAGGCAATATATGCACAGGAGGTCTACACGGGATTGGCAGGGGCCGTTCAGAGTGAGGAAGACAAGGGTGTCCAAATGGGATATGGCAAAAGGGAGAGAAACCTCCTAACCAGACAAAGAATGTCGCAAGTCAGCAGGTCCACAGCCGGGCTACTGGAAAAACACTTCGAGGAAAGAGGACACAGCAGCGCAAGAAGCAAGCTAAAGATGGGACTACAAACACAAACAAACACGCTAAGGAAAATGAACGCTCTGAACGAATATGGAATACACGTAAAAGGGGTAGGGAGCCATATGCAGGAACTAGCTAAAGAAACACTGCCTATAATGAGACAGCTGGGGAAGGCAAAAAGGGTATGCACACACGCGGAAATGGAGGGCACCACCAGAGCAACCAAGCACTCCAGGCGAATGGACAAAGAATACAGAGACCCACAGCTGCAGCCTGCGTATACAGGCTCTGAAAAAATGGGGGCAGTAAAAGTAATACGGGAAACGAAAACTCAGCAAGCTACTAAGCAAATAAATTTCACCAAAATGCTCACACTATTCAGAAATTACCCGGACCTCAAAAACCTAACCACAGCAGATGGGAAAAGTGCTATACCAATAAAAACACTAAAGGCAACAGGTGGAAGAAAACACGACAACAAGACGGCAACAAAGATAGCACAAGGCATGATGCACCTATACCCATACATTTGTGAGGCACAGCCCAACGACATTAAGAAACCAGGGGACCACTGGGACCATGTGTGGAACAGAAGGTTGAAACCGGAATACGTACAGGAACGGAAAACAGGAGAACTAGAGAGGTACACCAAAAGTACGGTAAGCATGGAAAACATAAGCGACTGGCCGGCGCAAATAAAGGCGCTACATGAGGCTGGAAATAGCCTGAAGGACATACTGCAACTACTGTCCATGTACCCACTAGCCAACCAAACAAAACACTTCGAACAGGCAGACGTGGAATGGACGGAACAGGAGAAGGAAACTCTGGGCATAGAAACTAACCAGGAGAAGGAGGAAGATGATGTGATGACCGCGAGAAACCCACGGGGAAGAATAAAGAGGAAGACAGAGCAACGAGACAGAGGCCAGTGGTCAACACAAGAGGACCAAATGGACACGCTAGAACAAGAGGGAACATACACGCCCGCCAGGATACTGGCGAGTAGACAGTACCTACAAAACTACACCGATGTGACCTCGAAAGTAACACAGTACGAGGTACGGTGGACCAACAGCGAAGGGAGGGAACAAACGACGTGGAGCACAGAAGAAACAGTAAGAACACACCTGCTCAAACACAACCTCTCCTCAGACCACGGATGGCAGCACCTTGTGGAGGAATGGGAAAATGACAAAAAAGATAAAAGGGCCAAACGTGAACCTGTCGAAGAAATACTGGCAGGGCAGCCAAACGGTGAACAGAGATACTGGAAACATGTAACACACCTGGAAATATGCACAAGGGAAACGAACCCGGACCAGGACATTAGGCACACAGGAACAAAAGACAGGCAACTACGCGTGGAAGGTGACACCACCTACTGCTACGAGCCGGATGGGGGCCTTATAGGCACACTAAGCACAGCAAAAGTTAGAGAACTGTACGACAGATACGCCGAGGCGGTGGGGGACAGCACGGCACAAAGGCCAACAGAAAAACAACTGGCCAAAAGGCTGAAACTAAGTGTAGAACACAAAATACAGGTCAACACCTTCGAGGAGGAAATTGCACAATTACTGATAAGATACTCCAGCAAAGCGGAAATTAAACACAGAAAACGGAACCTCCAAAACCACTGGACCTTCCCCCCGGAAATGATGGAGGCGGTGCACACGGCCATGGGAGTCCATACGGAGGTGTTTGCCTCGCCACTCAATGTACACAAAAACACCAAAAAATACTACTCACAATACCCACGAGACTCGGTATTTGGGGCCATTGGCTCGGCATGGGAAGAGCAATGGGAAAAACTGGGGTCATACCAATTCAACCCAGAGTATACGGCAGGTGACCTCTACAAAGCGCTGAAAAAGGCAATTAACTCCACAAAAACAGCAGAACCCGTCCTAGGGGTAGGGATATACCCCACATATGCCAAAAGCCCGTACAGAAAACTGCTAAACAAGCACATGGGATACAGGGTACATGAGCTGCTTGAGATAAAGGAAGGGCAGTTCACCTTCCTGCCACCTGACCACTGGATGCAAGGAAACCTACAGAAACCCAAACAATGTAACTGGAACATGAGAATACTGATAGTAGCAAACGCGGCAGGATGGAGAAAATACTGCCCGGACGCACTTAAAACCCACGACATATTCAGCAAGGCCCTTCTCAAATGCCCGCAAAGCAAAGTTAGGACGATAGGCAGAGCATGCTACATGCACAGGCCTCTGACCCTTAAAGATGCAGACAGGCAACCTAGGTCAATTACTGAATGGGAGAGGGACTGCGTCATAGACCCAGCGCCATGGACAAACCATGAACTACCGGTGGTGCAAGCAATGCCAAATTGCCACCTGGAGAACCACACAGAGGAAATAATTGACCGCTGGATGGAAGACAGGAAAAAGGAAGGGGAGCACAGAGGAGGGTACAGGGGACCGAGGCCAACAACCATGGACGTGCTAAGAGCTAACACTACGTGGAGCAGAGAGGAAATAAACAGGGACGCACTAAGAAGATGGGCACTACAGTTTACGTGCCCAGACACAACAGAAGAAGACATAAACGGGGACCAATGGCTGCAATGGGAAAGGGGTGAAATAGAGAAAGCCGAACCACCGCCAGAAAGCCGGTGGGATAACTACGAAAAGGGATACCCAGAGCCTCATAGGAGGCATAACAAAAATGATATGGTCTACACAGATGGCAGCCAAAGAAAAGTCAAAAAGGAAAACGGGGAAGTAGAGGAAGTAACGGCAGCAGGAGTCTGGGACCCAAGAGGGGGACGGGAGACGAGCCATATGCAAAGGTGGACGGGACGCTGCCAAACTGTTAACAGGGCGGAGCTCACTGCCATATATATGGCACTAACACTAGACTCAAACTCGGGAAAAGAAAAGGTCAGCATATGTACGGACAGTCTAACCTCGCTCTACCAAATACAAAACATGAAGAGAAGGCCCCACACCCTGGAAAGGCATGTTCACAGGGACATACTGTGGAAAATAATGAAGCAAATACAAATGTTAAACAGAGAGGGAACAAAGGTGGCCCTATACAAGGTTAAGGCACACGTCGGAATACATGGGAACGAAATGGCGGACGAGGTGGCGAAAAAGGCCTGCGAAGAAGGGGAATACGGACTTAACCACGACAACACGGATACAATAATGCTACTGGCAATAAGTGAGGACACAGGCAGACAACTGGAAGGGCACCAGGCAATACTCAATTATGTAACAAAAAAGATAAGGGAAGCGAAAATGACGGGAAAAACAAACATAATACAAAGGCTAAAAAGAAAACTAGAAACCGGGCCCGAAGAATGGGAGACCAAAAGACAACGCATTGAGAGGGTGGAGGCAGAGTATGCTCAGAAAAGTCGGGAGCTTACAGAAACAGAAACAATAGAAGCCTGGGCGGACTCCTGGACAAATGAACCAGAAGAGCAGCAAGAGGAGGAAGAGGAACTAGAACTCCAGAGGATGGAACGACAAGAGGAGGAGGCACTAAGACAGGAGCAACAAGTACAAACAGCTCGACAAGCCAAACAAAAGAGGGGTTACAGGCAAGAAAGCACACAAGAAGCAGAACTGAGTAAGAAAGAGGCAGGGGAGACAAGAACAATACGGAAGGAGGAGACATTAGGACAAGGAAAACTACAAAAACGAAGAAGAACCCGAAACCAGACAGAACCCGACCAACCAGCCCTAAGGGAAGTTGAAGGGCAAAGAGGAACTCAAGGAAAAGTCGCAAGAGGGCCAACGCAGGCACCAAAGCTACAGGAGGCACAGAACAAGGACGTGGCAACACAAGAGGACACCGCGGCCGAGCTCAGCGAAATGGCCCAACAACAGGATGAAGCACAGGAAGAATGGAGAGCACTCCAAGAAATGGCACGGCAACAGGAAGCAGCACAGCAGGAAGCACACCAAGCGAGGGAATGGAGGAGGACCTCGATAGAAAAAATACAGACAGCAACAAGAGAAAAACCAGAAAAGTACATGCAACACCTGAAAGGCGACAAAGCCATGCATAAGCTCTCTAATGAATACTGGAAGAAAGGAACAGAATACCTGAACGAGCATGATGTGACAGTCCTGCTAAGATGCCGGGCAAACAAGCTACCGGCGGGACCGTACAAGAAGCAGCAAGGAGGGGGAAGGGCGCAAAAATGCAAGTGCTGCGGGATGCCCAGACAAGTGAACGCGGGAGGCTTCATACGCACAGCCCATGTGCTAGGAGGATGCACGGAAAGGGAAATAAGGAACATGATAATAAGCAGGTCGGATGAGACCACCAAAATGATAGCAAAAGCAATTAGCAAAGGAAGGAAAGGAGGATGTGTAATAAGAACACATGCGGGGAAAAAAGGGAAGGGAACGAACAACGGGAGACCAATAGAGGACTTCCTGCTCACAAGGGGGCAATGCAGACTGGACGGACGAAACACACCGGCACCAGAACACGGAAAGGACACCATACCACACTATGTAGACATAGTAATGCTCGAGGGAACTGAGAAAGGGAACGAGCAGCCTGGGTACACACACCAAAAGGCAATGGCGGAAGCGGGTCACATACACTTGATAGAAGTAACGTACACAGACGAAATGAGCTGGGAGGAAGCACTGAAGACAAAGTACACAAAATACACACCGCTGGTGAAGCTACTGGAACTATATGGGTACAAAGTGACGCTACATGTGATGGTATTTGGCAACACGGGAACGATATATGAGCACACAGAAAAAATACTGACCAAGCATTTAGGATTTGACAAACAGGAAGCACTACACCTACTCAGGAAAGTACATGACCTAGCTACTGGATATGCAGTAAGCCTTAACAGACTATATAGGAAAAAAGTAGACAAAGAACCAGACTAAGGAAAAAAGAAGTAAGAGTCAAGGGGACTCACAAAGCCCCACACCCCGTCCAAGGGTGTCTCTTTCTTTTT
>LGRX02010487.1:0-20304 GCA_001247695.2 Cymbomonas tetramitiformis | reverse complement strand
TTCAAATACCCAAGGGGGACCAAACCCTTCATCCCACATGACTACTAGTCAGGTAAAGGACCCTACACAATGCCAGGGGAGGGATGTTACAAGGATAAGTATTCAGATGTGGTCATTATGTCTATAGATAGTGAAAGCATGGGATGCCCTGTTAGCGAGAAACTTGATAATGAGAAATTGCAATATAAGTTGCTACAGTGGTTCATGAATGTGGTCCCGCACAAAAAGATAACACCCAAAATGCTCAAAGAAACGGGCTTGCATCCGGATATGATTAAACAAGCCCTTAGTGAGAGAGAATGCCCGCTGCCACCCCGATTATGCCCGTGGGTTGGGGGTAAGGATAACGTGGAGCAGCAAAGCCAATACCCGGGAGCACACTTGGACGGGGAGCACAGGAATGCAGGAGGAACGCCCTTCCTTAACGCAGTGAAGTGGCCGAAGGAACTGGCCCTCATGGGATACTTGCCAGATGGCTTTGGTAAGGTGCTCAAAGGGGTGGGTGCCCCACACCGTGGGGTAAAGACACTTTTCAAAAAGCTGTCCAGGATGTGCAGGCGGCATGCTAGGGAGAGATGCATACTGCATGAAATGGGAGTTTCGTCTGAAGGAGGCACCATAGATGAATCACCCAGCATTCAGCAACTCTGTACGAAGAATAGAAAAGAATCTGAGATTGTGAAGATTGCAGGGGAGGTGCTATGCAGCTATGCGAACCCCCATCCTCCCCCCAACCCCCAAGGGGCTGGGGCCCCGTAGGGCCCCGGCCCTGCGGGGGCACCACCGGCCCAGGGGCCGGAGCACCCCTGGGTTTTTCACTTCGTCACCACCGCCGCCCACTCCGCCTCCATCTCCATCGTGCATCAGCTCCACGACCTGGTGATGTTTTTTCCGACGCTGGTGGCAGACACGTTCACATTAGTGCCTTGTCACCTATGCTTCCATGCTTTGTGGAATGCGTCTTGCCTTTGCAGACTGTTATGTATGAGGGGAACATACTCGAGTAGATCGCTCCGAAGGCGTTGCCTTACTCATCGACGTAAATGTTTTATTATTATTATTATCCTTTTGTAGGTCGCTCTTAACGAAGAACTCATCAGCAATATTTCCGGGGAAAATGCCGTCCTCGCATATTCCTACCTGCTTGTGCACAACCAAACACCCAGACACACAGTCACACACTGCTCACAACCCTACGTAAATCGGAACCGAACGGCACGGTGTAAGATCGCAGAGCGCTTACCTTGGAGGCGACAGCACGAACTCGGATACCCTTTTGCCACTTATCCCAAGCTTCAGGGAACACTGCATCAAAAACGGCCTTGGTGATCTGCTTCCCAGGATTTGTTGTCGACCACTTCTCCACCAGCTTGGGGTATGTGATGTGCCACATGTGAAACACCCTGTCCAACAAAGCGTGTGCAGTCGTAGTGTGGGGGGGGGTAAATGAACTCCTCCAGTCCGTTGTCCTCCGCATATTGCATCACGGTGAGGTTGAAGCGCGCGCTCTGGCCATCCGTGAGCCAACATATAGGCTTCTTGACCCGGCGGTGGACGAGTTGCTTGTTAAGATGTTTTATCGCACTCAACAAAGTGGTATTATCCTGTTGCATGATGGGTGACACAAAATTGCATGTGTAAACGAAGCACATAAGAAAAGTTAGTGCATAGGGTTGCAAACCTGAAAGGCGTTAGGCTGTGCGGAAATAAGCACGTCGACTTCCCTCTTCATGGCTGGGATCTGGTTTTCGAAGATAGTCTTGTTGCCCAATATGAGATGTGGATCATACCACGTTCCGTCCAAGCCAAGGTACACATCCAGGGATATTCTCTCCATATTCAGCTGCTTGACCTTATTCGGACGCTGCCTAGTTCCACATATTATTTTGCCGTAGTGGCCAACAAGAGTGGCAGACCGTGGGTTTGGGGCCTCATCGCTGGTGATAATACGGCTGAGATCTATATTGTACCTATCACCTCCAGTTGAAACCATAATCCCTAATTCCAGTAAGGTCGCTTTCAGTTTGTTGAAATAGCTCAGGGAGACCTGCTTCGTCAACCACGTGGCCCTGCTGACCTCCGGCGCTGAATAGCGTGTCTCTCGCACCTCAGGATGTCTAGCGAAATAACCATCATAAAAATGCCGGCCTGGACAACCGGCGCTTAATATGCTGCGCGCAACCTTGGACAGTCCGATGTTCTTGCGCCCACCTTTCCTATTCAAGAGCTGTCGAGCTTTAAGGATAGCTACCACAACCTCGCCCATATGCTTTCGACCTTCGCCTTCGCCACAAAAGTTCTTGAGAATGAAGTACCGAGACAACGAAGCCTCTTTGCTATCGGTTAGGGCACGTTGTGATTCGTTCACAACTCCAGTGATCACCCTACCACGTAGTCTGTCTTGCAATGCACCGACTGTCACCTTTGGCCACAAACCCGTGGAGACCGTTTTTCTTGCACCACACTTGTGCACGAAGCAATACGCGATGGCAGCATTGATTTCCTTTGGCCTAATCTTTTGGCCTTTAGCCCAAAGCTTTATCTCAACTTTGCTTCTAGTAACCATATTTCCAGGGAGTATACGCTGCCCTAGCAGTGTGTGTGAGCCACTTAGAAAGACTTCGACTAAGAGAGAGAGTTGTCAAAAGGCTTTCAGGGAAGTATTCAAAATAATTAATTTAATCGTGTTGCATGTGGTCAACGACGGCAGAATTCATCCGACGGACCTAGTAAACCCTAATATTTCTGACGGTGTGGATGGGCGGACATCTACCTCTAGTCGACTACAGAGCTCTTATGATTACGGTAATGCTGAAATGCACCGCCCAAGATCCCACGACGCTGAACGCGCCTCAGGATCTTGTGAAGGGGGAAAAAAAATGCGATGATTTTTTTTCTTCAGAAAATCTTCAATCTAAAAGCTTACCGGCGGTTTCGGACGTATCTTACCGGCGGGTCATCGGTGACGATGACGATGACGTCCCAGTGGAACGTAGGGGTCGAGCCACGCCACGTCAGACGAGAATCGGAAAAGTATAGAATCACAATCGGCGGAATTGCTTTTCCAAGCGAAGGAGATCTCTATTTCGTATTTTGCCACTTGACACTTGTCTCACGTCTGCCAGGCGTGGGAATTCCTTATACACGACAGCCAGTCGAGTGCTACTCAACCAAAAGATATTGATAAATAGATTTTGAACTGTGTTATCCCATTTTGACGCTGTGGTTCCCGTAGGAATTCATCAGCTCATGAAGAACGTCGTGATGGAATAGCGCTTGCTGGCCACAGTGGTTAACAGCTTGCCCGCGACTTTACACAGTATGCGGCATAGGCATGTGTTTACCTGAATCATTTTGTTGCTAATTTTGCAGCAGCAGCACTATGGCATCGTTTCCCCTGGATACTGCACACTTCCGAAAGGAGGATTGCAGAGGCTTCTCAAGTTCCAAACCAGGCCTTCGATCCGTTGGACTGAAAACCACGCCTCAGATCAGTCACCTAAGGTAAAGTTTTTGATAAGCAGAGCTTCTGCAAAAACATTCCGGACATAGGTCTCGACATGTCTGTGGTTTCTACCCAACTTTGTGTACAACAGGTGCTAGCGACAGAAGTCCTTTCAGGAGCATCTTAACGACGCTCAGGCTGCAATGTGGTTGCAGGAAGGCGAAATGTAAGAGCCTAGGTGTATTTTCACATCTGGTCCGCGCTGACGCATTACCCTGCAAGTCGGGTTCTACACGTTTTCATCTGCTGGAAGGTCATCAGTCCGCGAGAAGATGGACTAACAGAAAATCGCTTAAGCGGGCAAAGACAAACCAGTTTACGCGACGACAAGCAGCTCGGTATGAGGCACTTGTTACGCAGTTGAAGGCGCACACAGGTGCTTCCCGAGCAAGATATGACTTGTACCTGCTGTTTGATAGTTGGTTTGGGCTTCTTTTGTTTCGCTATGACGTTTCCTGCTGTTAGGAAACGGTTGCTTGGTTTCGGGTATCGATGCCCCAACAAAGATTGGGGCTACAATGCGAATGTTAGCCGTCGGCTTTTAAACTTCGAACACGCAGGAGTCAAAGTTTATCGTGCGCGTCTTATTTCTGACGTTTGTGCAGGAGGCGACCCTCCGCCCGAGGAAGTTCCTGTGGTGTATGACGCTGAGGTCATCGGCGCTTATTTTCGTCGACGCCCGGGCCAAGTCGCTGCGCGCGCGATTCAAATCGCTGGAGAGGTGTTGCAGCTGAGCGTGATTGTGCTGCCCTTGTTGCGAGATCTCCTTCCAAGCTCGGAGGGGCGGTCAGCTGCCCAATCTGCTGCCCGCGAGGTGAAGCCTCCGGTCCACAAGCCATCCCATCTCCGCGAGCCTGGCAGAGCTCACTTCGCGAGGTCATGCCTGGCACCCAGACCTAGGCAGCTTACTAAGGATGTGAACTAACTTTTCCTCACTTCTGCCACTCAGCAATCTGACGGCAGCAGCGAATCCCACGCCTTCGGAAACTCTCACGGGCCATGGCAGTTCCGCGGGGATATCTCTCTCGGGCATCGTGTCATTCTCTCAGCCATTCAGAGCCGTTCATGTACAGGGATGCTCTTAAGTGTTAACTGGGCACGAAAGCTTTTTGGACTGGCAGCCTCCAGCACGTCAGCGGCGTCCTATAGGGTTATGTAACGCCCCTCTGGCTGGCGGACTTCCGGCACCTTGGACACGCGATCACTCGAGCAGGAGAGCCCGTATGGGTGACAGCGTCAAGCTCGGATAACTGAAGCCTATGACTGGCACCCTCCCGCTCACCTCGCTCGAGCTTGATGTTGCAATGACTGGCACCCACGAGCTTTGCTAGAACGAGCAGCATGCCCATCGCACTGATTGCCTGCATGTTTACTCACTCGAACAGTGCGCCCCTCTGTCAATGTTGACGGCCTCCAGCACTGCTCCCTCGACCCGTAGCACTTTTCCTATGCCCCTAGTAACGGTTGTTTCTCCAACCTTATAGATGCTAGGGATGCTTTTATTTTTGAGATGGCCCACCAAGCTCTCCACTTGTGACATGGGGTGACATGGGGTGCCGATGGCAGCGTGTGGCGATGGAAGTGCGTGAGGTCATCGTCCGCCTGGGCCCGACCTTCATCAAGGTGCCGCGCTGCGCCGCTCTCCCCACTCAGGAGAGGCCTTCTGCTCGACCTGCCCGCTGACCTCATGGCGGCACGCATCCCTGTGCTTTTGCCGGCTCACAAGCGGATCGCAGGTGCATTTGCCGGCTCACAAGCGGATCGCAGGTGCTTTTGCCGGCTCACAAGCGGATCGCAGGTGCTTTTGGCTCAAACCCACATCACAGATGTCTCAGGGATGGCTCACAGTCTGATTTCGGATCTTTCTTGGGAAGGTCTGCTCACACACCGCAGAGGTTTTAGGGGTGACGCAGTCACACACCGACCGCAGGTGCATTCCGGATGCCCTGCTCACACATCGACCGCAGTGCCTTTTGGCTCGGGACTTTAACACACCAGGGATACCAGCAAACGTTTGCAGTGGCTAGTGCAGACGGGGGTACGCTCACGATCGACATATCTGCGCAGGTTGGGCAAGCCCTGGGCAGCCGACCGGATATTGTGGGGCCGGAGGGCATCCGGCAGCTGCAGCTGCTGCTCGATAACGTGCCCTCCTTCTCATCGGATCGGGCGCGGGCTTTAATCCGGGAAGACTTGCCTTCCACGCCTCAGGCTGAAGCCCTGCTCGCCACGATCTCTGCTCAGCCCGTGGCGGCGGCCTCCATAGGGCAGGTGTCCCGTCGAGCTGCCGCGCCCTACCCTGCCTCTGCATGCTGGCTCACCCGTCCACCCCTGCCTGACCGCTGGGTGCGTTCCCTGGCAGAAACTGCGCGGCAGACGTTGAAAGCAGAGCCTGGCTGCGTGCCAGGTGTACAGCGCAGAGGTCGGAGGACGCCGTGTTGCGGTGAAGGTGCAGCGCCCGGGAATCCGCGAGACAGTGGCGCTCGATTTCTTTCTCGCCCGCAACGCTGGTGGCGCGGCAACTGCCCTTCTGGGCGTGCGGAGCGATGTGGTGCGGGAATCCCTCCATGTCGGTGTGCGTGAGTCTGTGATGTGTCCTACTGCACGCGTAGAAGGGCCTCCCTGCACTCTGCGTCCGCTGCGTGTAAGCTGTGGGAGACCGTGTACCTGTCCCCTGTGTGTTCCCTTCTCTCTTCTTCGCACAGATGAAGCAGTGTTGCGGCAGTGCATGGTACCCCCAGGTGAGATGTCGCAGGATTCCTGCCTCTGGTACAAATGCCGCATGCGTGAGAGTGGTGCCGTTGGATCTGATTTGGCGGTGCGGGGTTGACGCCGCTGGATCTGGTACCAGGTCGGTGGGATTGATGAGTTTGCGTCGCGGTTGTTCGAGGAGATGGACTACAAGCGCGAGGCGGACAACATGGAGCAGTTCAAGGCCAGAACCCACCCTTGAGCTTCACTCATCGCTCACAGGGTCGGTGTTTGGTCGGCCGCTGTTTCGGCGTGTGCCTTCTTGTGCCTTCTTATGCCTTTTTGCGACAGAGCAATCAACAGATTGTGTAGCGTTTCCCCATGCGTGGTGGCGTGCTAAGCAGCTTAAGTGGCTTGTCGGCGAGCGGCGTCATCAATCTTTCCGTGCGCCCAAATCTCGCACGAACCAGTCACACCCGTGGGGAGGAGGATGCTGCAGGCATTGTACGGCGCAGGTGGGAGCGCCAAGATGGATGATATTCTAGTCCCGGACTGCCGTCGAGATCTCAGTAGCAGCCGCGTCATCACAAGTGAGGTGTGCGGGCTGACATGGGAGTGGTACGCTGAGCGCTGCGTGCATGCATCGACGCGGTGTGCACGATGATTGCACATGTTTGCATGGTGTATGCGATGTGACGCCGAGCCACTTCCTGTTGTGACTTGCTTGGCGCAGTGGTTCGGCCTCCGGCCGCCCCTCGTGTCTCTAAGAGTATGGGCATGGAAGGGGCCTTGGGGCGCCTGCCGCCCAGGGCGCGCTCTGGCTTAGGCACTAGCGCAGCTACCAGAAATGGACACGCGGGATCCGTGCAGTGCAGCTGTCTTTCCCCTCTGAGTTCCTTTTGGTATTTTTTTGTGCTGGGGCAGTAGCACCCCCCTTGGCTTCCTCCCAGCAGCCCAGCACGCGCTGAGCTGGCTCTTTGCGCATGCCAGTGGGACCCAGGGGTCACCGCCTCTTGCACCCTTCCTTCATCCACTGCGGTGACGGTGGTCGCGCCGCATGCCATTGGGTGCATCGGCATGGGAGTGGCGGCACAGTGAGTGTACGAGCCAGGTGGCCAGCACGGGCGTCTGAGCAGCATAGTGCATGTGAGATGCGCCCAGTGAGGCGCGGGGAGTGAAACTAAAGGGGCACTGCGAGCGAGCTGTGCGCACTATGAGCGGCGCCACGAGTCGAGGGCACTCCTTGCATGGACATTGTCGGAAGCATGGGCGGCATTTTGCACCTTCAGGGATCCAACTTGGATGGAAGGACTCAGAGATTGGAGCTTTGACAGCGGGTGGGTCCTGACACTATGGTCGGGGCAGTGGATTGACGGCGACCGGCTGATTGATAGCGATGCCGTGGTGTCTGCCGCCGACCTCCCCTTAGTCAACCTTGGCATCAGGTTGGTCCTGCCACGTGTCATTTGCTGCACACTATTCAGTTTGGCATGGCCTAGGATGATCTATCTGCACCCCCCACCAGCCGCGCCCCTGCTCAGCGCGTCGCCTCACCGAGGTCCGCGCTGAGCTACGCGTGACGCTACTCACCATCGGAGCAATCTGAACGCAGGTGCACGCTGTCGCAGCTCCTGCAAACGGGGTTCCTGCACGCAGATCCGCACGCCGGGAACCTGCTCAAGTGCCCAGTAGGCCTCGTCTCCTCCCCCTCTTCTCTCTCCGCTGACCTCAAGAGCGGCTGCTTGCATGATGCGTTCCTGTCCCTCAGATTGTGTCGTCGATTTGGATCTGCATCAAGGCGCCCGCACGATACGCTCGAGGTCCACCACGCGGATTGTGTAAGCTACGAGCGCGGTCTTATTCAAAAGGGACTTGGTGTTGCTTGCCGATTAAAGCGAACCCCCTCTGCCAAGCGATGCAACTTTCAGTTTTGGAAAGTCTCAACAAACCTCCTGACAGGGTGGGCTGGATAACGAGCTGGATCGAGCTCAGTGCCTAAACGCTTCCACCGAGTCCGCGAAGGATGTGAATAAGGATGCCGCGTCTTGGTTTCAGCCGTCTGTCCGACGCTGGAGCTGTTCTCCTGAATGTGGTCTGTTTGCTGAGGGAGTCCGCTGGAATTCCAGGCCCTTCCCCACTTCGAACGTCACAGTGAGCGAGTTAGAATATGCCGAGTGACCAAATTCCTCCGGGTCAAACCCTTGGGTCGGGGGCAACACAATCCCGAGGGGTGAGAACTGTCGAGGCGCTGTGGATAACTTGTGATCGAGCTCATATGCATGACTTGTGAATGGTGCAGCCTAAGCGATCTCTCGCCCCGTTGTAAACCGCCGTCTGTGCTTTATGGGAGTTATTGCAGTCATCCTCACTCTTTCTGAGCGGAACTGCACAACCGCGTACTGTGACGATTGGCCTTCCCAGTCTGCAGTCACGTCTCTCTAATGATATGTATCTTCTCCACAGGTGCACAATATGTATCACACATCGGCTTCATCAGATAGAGGAGTGGGGCCGTGCGGGAGATTGAGGGGAGGGAAGGGGGGAGGGGGTCACTTGATGACAGGACGGCAAGCTGGCCTATCTCGACTTCGGCATTGTCAGCACAGTGCCAAGCCTGGTGCAGGTGCGATGGTGTACTTGCAATGTCTGCATGCAAAGACTGTTCCCTGAGTGCTACTAACAAAAGGCATTGTACCTGGGACTTCGCGTCGGGACTGCAGTTGTGGCCATTCCCGGCACTGGCATCTGCATCACATTCTAAATGAAACGAAGAAACCAATATTCGATCACTCTGTCACATAAACGAGCCATGGCGAAGTAATCATAGTTCCAAAAATACCACACACATTCTTTTGGGCATGCACCCCATAAGGAACCCCTCTCTCAGATCGCTCATGAATCTTCTCAGCCATCAGATGTGCACTTCATAACAGTTCCCGCTTGCCCGACAGGAGTCGCTGATCTGTGCAGTCATTCATCTCCTCAATCGCGACTATAAAGGTCTCTCCGCCCCACGCTTTCTTACTCCGCATGCCGATACCCCCGTTTCCCCACAGCATCGTCTACCCTGTATCATTTGTTGTTATCTCCCATTCTTGGAAATCGGGACCGTGCCTCGCTAGCCTCAGCGTGAGCGCACCCATATGAAAGGGGAGTGGAGGGGGTGGCGAGCGCTGAGTCACAATATTTGCTGGTAATGTGCGGCTCGTCTGACCCGTGCCGGCGCGCGCGGCTTGTCTGACCCTTGCTCTCCCGACAACGGTTGGAGATGGGCTGAGTTTGAGCCGTGCTCCGGCATACACCCTCGATCTCTCTCTCTCTCTGGAGATGCCAGATGGCATGCTGGCGCACAAGATCCAGGTTGAGTGGCTGACGAGATTGCTGGATGGGGAGAGGGTCTTCCCGACTAGCCTTGGCAAAAGACTTCGATGGCCTCATGCTGATGAACGCGGACGACCTGGAGGTGGACTTCGAGGAGTTCGCCACAAACCTCGGTGGCGCGGCCTCGAAAGTGCTCGATTTTGGATCCACAGAGGGTCCGCCCCTCCCCTCTTGCCGCCTTCGAGACCTGAGCTGCGGAGATCCTGCTGCGCATGCCTGCTGCGGAGGAGCGCCAAAAGTGGTCCCTACACGTGAAACTGCTCCGCCAGCTGACACGCTTCGCGATGGAAGCCTAAGAGCGCCTCTCGCATGCCGCACCTTACCTCAGCATCCAGATGCTACGCTGGCTTGACTGGAGGCACCGGAGATTCACCCTCCCCTAAAGAGTCCACTGGTTGGTGGGGGGCGAAGGGGCGGGCAGGCGGTAGTCGAGTCCCTACGCTCCGATTCGATACGTTAGTGGACACGCTGGTGGGCCTCGCTGCGGATTTCGCCTTCGTGCTGCCTCCCTACTTTCTCAACAACGTGCGCGCCATCGGCATGCTCGAAGGCCTCGCCTTGAGTGCCGACCCGCGCTTCAACATCCTTGACGTTGTTGTGCCATACGTGGCAACGCGCATGCTCACAGATCCGAGGTGCTGCACGGCTCCTCCTGGAACTTCTTTCCCTATCTAAAGAATCGTATGCTAGGCGGGTATGTGTGAATGAGCCAAGGATCAACCTTTAAGTACTCGTGTTGTCACTGATCGATTGGTTCGCTTTGAGGAGGATGAATTCTGCGCAACGAAGCTGATCGCAGGCCATGTACGAACTGCAGTGTAACGGAACTTCCGTGGTTTTAGACAGTGACCCTGTGACTCCTGCTTTAGTTGAGACAGCATGCCATATACCGTCTCGTGTCACATCACAGTAGCACAAGCGGCCGCGGACCGACACGGCTTCCGGATCCTTTTGCTTCTTTCTGGGCACTTGCATATACGCGCACTGTGCGGAATATAAAGCCTAGGACGTGATCACAGGCCACAATTAGTACATCGCGGTGCTTTGCGTGGGTGACACTACTACCCCTTGCAGCACACACATAGATGCTCTCGGGCACAGTAGGGCAGCTGCGGTCGCTGATGGCCATGGTGCTCAATCCCGATATATGCGCAAGCAAGCATAAAAATACACCTTCAGACGGTTGGCGCTAAGCCTGTGGTTTGTTTCGGCCCAAGGTTTTTACATTTGTTTTCGCATGTTATTGAGAATGGTTATACACAGAGTAAGCATGACAAAGTGGGTGAGCCATGTGATGTTAGTAAAGCACTCCTAGCGTGTAATGAGAAAACACTCGGCTGCGACCAGGTACAATGTGTCTATTCAAATTAAGCTGTGATCCATGGACCGTGCGCTGGATGCATTTGTTCCACTTTCCGTAGTTTGGAGAACAATGTGGATGACGAATTTGCTATTAATGTAGACAAGCAGGCCTCGGTTATTCTATTTCCTGAATCCTTTCGCGGTTGGGAGGTGATGTGCAGCCCTCGTCTAAATCAAGGCTTGCGCGAAGTTGCGGTGAGGCCGGATGGGTGCTTGAATTGGGAGAATGTGCGGCTGCTGCTTTTCGACGCTCTGCCAGGGCGCACCTTCGCCATGCAGGTGAGAGCTTCCAGCCACCTCTGGGGATTGAGTCTGCCGTGCACCAGCGCCCGAAATCTTGCAGGCTTAACGCGATGTGGTCCACCTATGGCCTGAGCGCTTTTTCCGGCTTCATTCCGCAGATCCACACGCATTTGCTCTCCCAATGTATTTCAATGGAGACCTTGAATTCGCACTGAGAGAGATGCCTGACACCCGCACGCGCACACCTCAGCCTGCCAAAGCACATCTTAGAGTACGTCTTGCGTGATTTTTGATATGCAGTTTTGCGAGGCATCTCTTGCAGGTGGAACGACTCAAGCTGATTTGGCGCATGCTGTGCTCACCAAACGGGCCAGTTGTGCTTCGCGCTACATTCAATCTCGCGGTGTATACGGCGTGGCAGTACATCAGGTGGCCCATACAATCGATCAGTAAAATATTTGGGGGTAATAAGTCTCAGGTGGCACCTGCATAGCGCATGCATGTAATGCCTCTGTCGCTTGGTACATGCCAGCGCTTTGTAGTACGCCAGCGTGTATTTAAATACATTTGATGCATTTCTGTAGTTTGTCGCTGGTGTAACAACATGGCTACAGTGCATGCTGCATGTGTACCTGCTGCTGTGAATGTGACATGTAATATTTGTATTGACAATGTATTCCGGAATTGGCCCTTGCATATGTATAACAGCCGCGTGTACTATTTCTGTTTGCACCACATTTTGGTCCTGGCAAAGCCTTGCATCTTAATTCCCAAAGTTAGCCTTAATTTCATATTACTGTTTTTTGTGTTATTTTTGCGGGTATTTCCGCATACACGTGTCGCGTGCATCTGGTGCCCATTCATACATGCAGTACCGCAAACATATAAGTCGGATCCTCGCATAATACCGCATGCTAGCCACTCACCTTCCCAGGCGACTGGTACTAGCTTTGTATTCCTCTGCACGCGCTGCAGTACATGTGCAATATGGTTCGACATGATGTCAACCGATGACCGAAGCATCGATTAGCCAATGTTTGTGCGATACCGCGCATGAAATTTGGCATACGCATATATCAGTAATATCGTCAATGCACCTGCAAATCTTTCTTGGGCGCGGTGGACGAGCATTGGAGAAACGGCCGTGCCGTGCCTTGCTGGCTAAGCGTTTGGTTTGAGTTTGAATAGTGCACAAGCCAGGAAACAGCAATATGCCAAATGGAAACCGTGCTTTCCAATCCTTAAGACTTTGCACAAACCTCATACACCCAGGGGCACGGAATCTTCCAGTTCAGTCCAAGCACGCCAAGGATCTCTGATGGGCTTAGCTCAGCAAGCCCGATGTCACCCCTAAATGTAGATGGCGTTGAGCGAGCGTCTTGACGTTATCTTCGTATAGGGGGGAGCGACCATTGTTCCGAGGGAAGGGAGCAAATCCGGACACCGCGTTTCGGTAGGCCGGGGGCACTTTCCTAGGCGTTTATAATTCATACCGCTTCGGGCGTCTGGGGCCGGCGTCTGCACAACTAGTATTTTTATACCGTATGGGTTTTGTAACATATTACAAGTCTGTGAGCCTCCAATTGTAACACGACCCGGCTCGAATATCGCGGAACGATCGCTTCGGCCGCGGCTCACAGACTTCAGTTTCAGAGTAGTCTGAGACTCATTCTAATAATATACCAGTCGATCTAACGATCTCCACTAGGCCTGTGACTGCGTGACATTTGCGAAATTAATCGTCATCGTAATCATCGTCGTTTTGCGATCGGCGGCACTGGCGCGACACGATTAATTACGTAGAGGTTTTTCAGTTTTATTACTGTGACGATTACAATTCTCAATTCTCTATTCTGAACATCGCGTCTGCCATGCCATATGCCATAACGTCGGGGTGGCGTCGCGGCATACATACGCGAATGCAGTGGCGAACTGGCGTTGTCATTGGTATCGTTTGGTGGTCATCAGATCGAACATTTGGTTGGCTCGCCCGTTGGGATTCGAGCTTTGATAAAAGTAAGTAAGTAAGCAAGTGAGTAAGTAATTTGCCCGGGTTTGTCCTTATAAAGAGCAGGGGTAACTATCTCCTTATAATATCGTGGGAAAATCCAGGGGGTGGACTCGTTTTTCCCCGACCGATTTTGGCGCTGCTCCCATAGGTCCCGTGCACGGTTTCAAGCGGCACATAAATGCAACCTTGCCCAACCGTCACGGGGAACCACTAGGAACCGCCAAGGTTCGCCTTAGGGTCTTTCGGGCCGACGGACGAGGGTCGAGGGCATCATTTCGACTGATATGGACCAGAATTTTGATCAAGACCAATCCCCTCTAGACTTGATTTGGGGGTAGACCGTGGTCACATACTTTAGGGGGGCTTGGGTTTGGGTCAAAACCCCAAACTTGTTCCGGGCCATTTGTTTTGGAAATTCAACACCCTATAATACGAATCAATTTTAAGCCCGGCAGATCGAGTCGTACACACCACACCCCGTAATTCAACCCCCCTGGGTATGTTATGGATTTTCGAAACTCGTACCCCTGGATTTTGGGTTATATGTTAACTACGTGTTTTGGTAACCACCTCTAGGGGGTCTGGGTCATATGTATATAGCACAATCCCTCCCCCTGCAAGGCCACTCTGGGTCATCGTATGTTAACAAATTTACGGCTGGGTCTAAGCGCGCCCCGATCATTTGTTATCGAAAAAAACGAGCGTCCAGGGGTATTTTACGGAGCTCGGAGGTTATCTTCCACGCAAGTTGCCCGGCCACGTCACTTGTGAGACCCAGTTCTTTTGAACAGTGAATCGTCCTCTCTTGACTTAGAACTATACAGTTGGTAAAGTGTTGGTAAACGAAGGTCCAGAACGATCTCACGCACGGACAGGAGGCTGTGAGAGTGCTATAACCATGGAGAACTTTGTGGCAAAACTTTTGTTGCTAAATTTAATATTCGCTGATGTTCTGTGACGTAAAACGTATTCGCGATCATCAGTTCGTGAAATCGTCTTTTTAAAATCTCGTGTAAGCTAATGCGAACCATATTTATTTGAACGCGGAGGTCCCCTCTTTGACAGTTGATTGCTTAGTGTGTGAGACCACTTTCAGCCTTGGCGCATCGACCTGGTCAAAAGCAGCTATCGAGACTCATTGTTGAAGTGCCTCCCATCGAGAGAAGGTGGCAGCCGCGAACGAATCCCGTGCCGAAGTTAGTGCTCCTTTGATCCCTGTCTTCAAGCCTGCTTCTGAGGGTTCAGAAACTGCCAAGCCAGTCAACAATTGCTTTCATTCTACCGGCTCAAAAAAGTTCAAGTCCATCAAGGAATGGAAAACATCACGTCGTGAAGCGACTTCTCAGAGTGTCTGCTCCACTCTGATGGAAGCCGGAGCCTGCGCTTCGACGGCAGCCACAAAACAATTTATCAACAGTCGTCGAACATCAGCACATACCAACTCTAACAGTCTCAACCGTTGAATCTGTATCTAAGGCACGCCCTCCAAGCACGCACCCTCCAAGGTCCGCCCTCCGCGTCTCGGCGTCTCGGCGTCTCAGCGTCTCGGCGTGCTGGAAATGACAGGGAGACCACCAACAGTGTCACCTGTCTTCTCCTGTGCTAGTCTGGGTGACCGTCAACCGTAGGACAGAAACACAGCTCGCTTGATGCATCAAGTGACAAGCATTGATGCATCAACTAGACGGTATTTATGTATCTCTCTTTCATCGCACACTTTACCGTTCTGATTCCGAAACCGTATTCAAGGGTTTACCACTTAACTGGGTCTTCGGTGACGTAGTTGCCATCGCTGTTGTCGATCACGTCGCCAAGCCCCGCCGTTACCCCAGCAATGCCGAAGCACAGCAAGCCCATACGACATGCCAACATGAGAAAATTAGGCCGCAGGCCAAAGGGCGGAGCACCGCATCCCACCACCTGCTGAGAGCGGACCGCCGAAGCACCACCAGATGCTCCCACGAATGATTCCTCGTAAATTGAAAAAAAAAAATTGACTCTTCCTATTGGAAGCGTGATATTCGAAGGTGCACAGCTGTTACGCCTGCCCCTAATCACATGCACTATCAAGGCGGCTTCTTGCTGTTTTTTAGAGCCTTCTCCTTTTCCGATTTGCTGTGTGAAATCAACATCTTGGCAGCCCATTCCACCGCGATGCTACTGATTTTCTTGAGGAGGGCCTCCGCTTCCCCCTTGTTGAATCCGAGGTGTTGCGTGAGAGCCCTTGCGTTGTGTTCGTATACTGACCCCGTGGTTCCGAACACCATCGGGTGAAAGAATACCTTATAGCCTTTGGATCTGAGTAGCTCCATAATAAGGGGCTCATATTTGTTGAGCTTGTCGTGGAGGGACACATACCAGCGCGTGTCCCACGTGAAGGCCACCTCTATGAGGTGGATTTCCCCCACGTCCTCCCTTCGGGTGTTCTCCGGTCTACCTGGGGGGGCGTCCCTGACGTCCTCGGCGCCCTTGATCATGACAATATCCACGAAGTGTGGTATGTCGTCTGGGGGGTCCTTTGCCCCCGGGTGGTCCCTTCCGTCCCTACGGCATTGACCCCTTTTGAGTATGAAATCTGGTATCGGGCGCGTACATCTGTTATTCCCGTCGAGTCCAGCGTGGTGTGCAATCCAGATCGGACTGGCGCCCGTACGGCCCTTCCTGATTGCCTCGTAAAGGGTCCTTGCTACTTCGTTGTGCCTGGCTGTGGCCATGTTCATGCTGGTCTCGTCCTTGCATCCCACCAACCTGTGTGCCGGGGTGTCCCTCCTTCCACAGAGGGCGCAGTCCGGGTTCGGATATTTGCCCGGCCATATGAGGTGCTTTCTGGCAGCCGTCATGAGGACTCCAAACCGGCATCTTAGGATCAGAGACCTGAGTGTCGGTGGAGTCACCTTCCAGAAGTTATTGGATATTCCTGGTATCGACTTGTCTTGGAGGATTTCCCGTGGGGGTTCCTCCACTCTTCTTCCCACGTGTGTGCCTCGACCGCTGCAGCGTCGGCATGGCTTGTGGCGGCCTTGTCTCCGTTTCCCCGGTGTATGGCCTCCCTGTCCCTGTTCCTCTTTCTCCTTCTTACTGGGGCTGTTTCCCGTAAATTGATTGAGGGAGGGAACTCCACCTCCTCCGATTCCATGAACAAGACATCGAGTTGTGAAAGCTCGGACTTCTCCTCGAGCTCCACGAATGATTCCTCCGCCGTCTCAAGAGAGAAATTCACGGCGGAGATGGGCGCGCCGAGAGACACCGAGGACGGCATGGTGTGCCGCACGGGCACAATATCCACACCGCCTGGAAACTCATCCGTCGGCACCGTCACGCGTGCGACGAATCCAATCGGAACGTCGCTCTCAGCTGCAGCCGCACCACCAGACCGCGGCACCACCTGCTGTTACGGCTCCGTAGCCCTGCCCGCAAACGAGAGTGACGATGCGGGCGGGATAGAGGCCTGACCGAAGGTGACCGCCTTATCAATTTCGGTGCGAAGCTGCCGCAGCTCCTCCTGGACGTTCATCGCGTCGTCCTCGGAGTCGTCGGACTCCATGACGGCGAAGCCGTATGCGCTACAGTAATCACTCACCTTTAAGAAAACCCGCCGATAAGAAACCAGCCAGCTAAGTTTCAGGGGGGGGGTACGCAAGTTGGTGAGAATCGCTGACTGGTTTTTTTGAGCTATGAAATAGTCGAAAATAAGAAATATGGGTGCTGGCGCCGCAGGCGGAAAATTTTGAAAATGTCGCCCTTTTAAGGGTTTATCATTGGACTTTTAAGAAAATTGTTGGCTGATTGAAAGAAAATACTTGCTAATTCTTACCGATTCCATAGGACGCTGGCGCTGCGGGGGGGGTGGGGGTACGCAAGTTGGTGAAATTAGCCGGCTGACCCCAAATCTCCGGTTTTTCTTAAAGGTGAGTGATTACTGTATGCGGAGATGTCAATACCGCCGGATGCCGCGCCCGCCTTCGCCACGGCGGGCGCACCGTGCTCCACTGCCGCCGCGACGAAAGCATCCTTGCCGCTGTCCGCCGCCGCCTGATACACTTGGCACAGGGCGAGTATGTGCAGGACCTCCGTCGTGCATTCCTCCATCCACCGGCTGGCAGTAAGCCGCCGTGGAGCCCGCCGGATGCCGCCTCCCGCCGAGCGGGCAATCCGCCCATGCGTGGTAGCGGTGCCCATCCCCCGCCGTGGGGCACCGCGGGCATATCGGCAATGCCTTTTTCGCGCCGCGGGGTCGAATCTGACACGCGGGTCGTGACCGACCCCCACGCGAAAGCGCGTCAAGTCCTTAGCGGTTCCTTTTGGGAAGGACCGCCGGCGCACCTCCCATCCGTTGCGTCTTGATAAATGCCTCGATCTTGTCAAGCCGCGAGAGAAGCTTCTCGAGGATGTTGTCGCGGTCCGCCTTGTCGTCGCCCGGCACCCCCACCGCAGCCGCGGTCCCAGGGGTGCCGCTTGCATACTGCTCCCACTAGACGTAAATCGAAGCGACCAAGTCAGTGAGCTCCGCCATGCTAACCGCATTTAAATCCTGAAGGCGCGGGTATCTCACCTTGACCGCAACGTAAAATACGGGGTCAAGGCTCTCCCACAGCTGCTGTTCGGGGGTGCTCTCTCAGAGCTTCTAAGTCTACTTACACAATGTAGGAAGGGAACCTAGTTCAGCAGTCCTACAAGGAGATGTATAGCTGTAAGCATGATACATATATGTTGTTCGGTTGTGAGGACTGAACCAGTCTCACAAGGGTGCAAGTAACACTTGCAGAGAATATGGTCCTGGGACCATAGGGTAATATTGGAATCGGATCTTTTAAATTACTCTTTGGTCAAGTTGCCTAACAGCCACAGAGGTGGCTGCCAATGTACGACAATTTTAAACTCAACCCCGAGAGCTTGCACAGCTCTCTACTTAAGGTAACTCGTCCTTACCATGCCACTTCATGTGTTCAGTCATTGCTGACTGCAACAACCAATCAGCTGGGATCTGTCATAAGTACTTAGATGTTTCTGACTGTCACCTCCCAAGTCTCTCATTTGAATACTCACAGATCTGCTGATGTGACTGTATAACTGAGGTCCTCCTCGATTCCCTCCAGTTATGTTCGACTGATCGAATCCTAAATGTCACATTTGAGTCAGTCACTTCTGTCAGTCACCTTTGTCAATTCTTCCAGTCACCTGTGTCATTCGGTCATGCTGGTGACTGTCATCATTTCCGGTTGGTGACTGTCATCATTTCTGTCACTCGTCATTCTGACACGCCTGTCTCTCGTACTGACTCGTGATGTACCCTAATACAACTCTCCCCCCCTTTTAGGCGCGCCTACGTCCTCGCTAGGCTGTCCGGCCCGTATATACATTGTCTGAGGTTTGAGCATGCACTTGTGACAAGAGTCGAGCTACTAAGCTCTCGGTTATTGGGTTCCGTGCCCCCCAGTCCTCGGGTCTGGGTCCCCTTCTGCTTGCTAGGTTTTTCCAAAGGCCCTCACCGCCTCACGCTGCCAACGCTCAGACAGATCGGTACAATGGTAATTCCCCAGCTTGCAGGTCTTCTGCAATCTCTGCGCCCCGAAGCTAGCATGCCTCGGTATCTTGCGGCTCCGTCGCGTACGGGTAGTATTCTCAGAAGTCCTCCAGTGACCAAGTCGTGGTCACCAACCAATCAGAAACGTGAGTCTGGCGGAAATGCGCTGGTCCTCTACAAAGGGGACACGTGCCGGCAAGATCCAACCACGCAAGGATACAATGCCAATGGCATATGCCCCGTCCTGTCCAGCACCTGCATGGAAGGAGAGCGGAGACACAGTTTTGCCACAGCGGCACGGTTGCGGCACATAGCAGGCAGCATGAAACATCTGCAGGGACTCGTTGATGCATCTCCAGAGGTGAAAAGAGCTCGTCGATGCAGAGTTGGCGAGTCCTTTGCGTTGTGGGCCGTTGAAGCAAAGAACTTGCGCTGAGGGCTGCTGCTGGGCCACCAGTCTTCGCGTCGGGCTGCACGTGCTGGACTGTTTGCAGAGTAGCACTCGCGCCTGCGTCGTGGGCTGCTGAGGCATCAGCCATCGCGCTGGGGTGCATGTGCTGGGCTGCCTGCGGAGCATCGCTTGCACCTGCGTCCTGGGTTGCTGAGCCATCAACCATTGCGTCGGGCTGCTCGTGCTGAGCTGTCTGCGGAGCACCGATGCTGGGGCAGCTCGCTGCCGTGGGCGGCCGCAGCTCAGCGCCGCTGCTGGGGCAACTCGCTGCCGTGGGCAGCTGCAGCTCAGCGCCGCTGCTGGGGCAGCTCGCTGCCGTGGGCGGCCGCAGCTCAGCGCCGCTGCTGGGGCAGCTCGCTGCCGAGGGCGGCCGCAGCTCAGCACCGCTGCTGGGGCAGCTTGCTGCCGTGGGCGGCCGCAGCTCAGCGCCGCTGCTGGGGCAGCTCGCTGCCTTGGACGGCCGCAGCTCAGCGCCGCTGCTGGGGCAGCTCGCTGCCGTGGGCGGCCGCGGCTCAGCGCCGCTGCTGGGGCAGCTCGCTGCTGAGGGCGGCTGCAGCTCAGCGCCGCTGCTGGGGCAGCTCGCTGCCGAGGGCGGCCGCAGCTCAGCACCGCTGCTGGGGCAGCTCGCTGCCGTGGGCGGCCGCAACTCAGCGCCGCTGCTGGGGTAGCTCGCTGCTGTGGGCGGCCGCAGCTCAGCGCTACTGCTGAGGCAGCTCGCTGCCGTGTGCGGCCGCAGCTCAGCGCCGCTGCTGGGGCAGCTCGCTGCCGTGAGCGGCCGCAGCTCAGCGCCGCTGCTGGGGCAGCTCGCTGTCGTGGCCGGCAAAACGCCGCTGCTGGGGCAGCTCGCTAACGTGGGCGACCGCGGCTCAGCGCCGCTGCTGGGGCAGCTCGCTGCCGTGGGCGGCCGCAGCTCAGCACCGCTGCTGGGGCAGCTTGCTGCCGTGGGCGGCCGCAGCTCAGCGCCGCTGCTGGGGCAGCTTGCTGCCGTGGGCGGCCGCAGCTCAGCGCCGCTGCGGGGGCAGCTTGCTGCCGTGGGCGGCCGCAGTTTAGCGTCGCTGCTGGGGCAGCTTGCTGCCGTGAGCGGTCGCAGCTCAGCGCCGCTGCTGCTGAGGCAGCTCGCTGCCGTGGGCGGCCGC
>LGRX02010486.1:0-32281 GCA_001247695.2 Cymbomonas tetramitiformis | reverse complement strand
TATATATATAAGGATATATATATGTCGGGCGCTGAGGAGCGGAACAGTCTCGCAGGGGCAGGTGCTCTCGGATACTAAGATGGTATAAAATACTTAGGTGAGTGTTTTATGGCACACGGCTAACTGTGACAACGGACACTGGTGACATCTCGGGTCAAGGGGTGACAACCAGACGACCCACTATGCCTCCCCCTTGCAGTGGGGGGGGCAAGATTGGGTTCCCCGTGACACCACCTCACCCCGTGGGGATGAGGTGTCACCAGGCAAGCAGGCAGAGACAATGCAGGATCTAGGAGCCACACCGGCTCGGCTAATATGGCATGTGCGTGCTAGCACCAAACTCAAAGTTTCTACTACTGCTAAGTCCTATTGGATTAAGTGACACGTAGGTCATAACTTGCTTTGACTCCCATTAGCTGTACCAGTACTCGTACAATACTAGGTGACAGATACCTAGGTCACATACCGCTTTATATTGGTTTATCTTGATAATCAGTGGACACTTGTATGAAACTATTCAGTGACACCCGATATATTGGCGTGACAATATATCTCACGGGTTATGGGGTATCACACCGCTTTTATCACTACTAACTTTGCCATGCTTGGCTAAGCTATTCCGCTTGGCGGGGCGTTGGGGCCTCGCGAGGTGTTGAATTGGAAAATCTAGAGCGTGCGGCTTGCGCGACGTTGCGGTGAGATCTTCGCGGTGAACACGTGATGCTCGGGGCCGCATGATAAAACGAAGAGAGATCAAGCGGTGCCTCAGGGGTAGTGACAGAGTCCATGCGGGCATCGACCGGTGGGGTTGGTGTGGTGTCACGATCGACACCACCCACCCCGAAGCTGCCAAAATGAACTCTCCCTAGTGAAAGGGAGGAGAGAGGCCCCTGAAGATCCTGCTCATCGTAGTTAGTGTCGTCCCCTGCACAGCAAAAGGCTTGGAATTTTGCGGAAGCTTTCCGCTGAAGCCGATCCCATTCCTCATGTTGTTCCTGAGTGTAGGAATCATGCTCCCAGGCATCCCACTCCGAGTCAGTCCACTCCTGTGGTGCCCAAGCGGGTGCATGAGAGGCATCATCCCCCTGGGTGAGATAGGCGGCAAAGGACAGAGACCCGTCGTCCGGGTACGTGCACACCGACTCCGATGAGTCACAGATGTCAGGTGTGCCGTGCTCCCAACAGACTGCCTGGAAAGCCTCCTCCGAATGCTCGTAAGCCGCCTGGTAGTGGGCTGCCAGAACATCGGTGAAGGCTCCCTCGGCCAGAGCCTCGGGATCAAGGCGCATCGAGTGAGCCGCTAGGTGTTGCGTGTGCACACATTCTGCCTGGCGGTGTCTTCCACCGCAGGACCAACCGTTTCCGTAGAACTGTTTGGCCCCTGGGTGGAAGGTGACGCGGGCCTTCTGCTTCTGCCCTTTGGCCTTTTTGCCTTTGCCCTTCCTGCGGATGCCCTGCGACCAATTCCCTCCCTTCGCCAAGGGGGAGGCAGCAAAGCGAAAATTCTTCCCCTTCCCCTTAAAAGGGTGGGAAGAGCGTCCAGGATAATAAACATCACGAGGGCGGGCAGGGCGGAGGTCGGGAGCTCCCCTGGGGTCCAGGCCGCCACGTTCACCGTGGCGGTGACCTGCACCATTGTAAAAAGCGTTGGTTAGTGGCTTCGCTTTCGCTGATGTGTTGTAGAGCCGCTGAATCGCGAGTCCACAACTCACCAGGGTCAGCTCGGCCTTCTTCTTGACCTTTTCAACCGCATAATCCTCGTGCACCTGTTTGTAGGTGAGAGGACAGGTGCGACGAAGGAATAGACGGACTGAATCCTCCCTCGAGATTGCTGAAATCTGTATAGGCAGCCCTGACTGGGAGTCCCGGTCAGGCCCCTATGAAAGACTCCTAGGCCAACACTGGACTGCTGACTGATCTATAGGTTCGTGCTGTGACACACGTTGTGTCACAGGTAGGCTAGACTCCGAAACCGTCCGAGACCGTTCCGGGTATATCTAGCTTAGGGTTTATTTATCTTATGAGTTTATCCACACAGTTCGGGAGTTTCTGATATCTAGTGAACTAGGATATTCTAGTAGAGATGTCGAGGCGGCTGTGTTGTCCCAAGTCCGTCGCAGCATTACTGACAGCGTCAGTGAAAGCTTTGATGAAATCTTTGGGGTTAACACCAGCCGGGACCTCCACCTTGCGAGTGAAGACGAAATCCGTCTGGGTAAAATCCTCCAGGTCAGGCATTACGTCCCTGACTAAGGCAGTTAAAATAACCTTGCCATCGTCAGGGAAATAACCGCTCGCTTCCCGAACTGAAGCGAGCGCTGGACCACCACAGAGATACTCCAACAACTCTTTTAAGAGTTTGTTTGCGTTGGGCATTACTGTGGCGGTCACGTCGTCCAGCCGGAAAGCATGTGAGAAAAGAGGGTTAAATCTCGTGAGGCGCGAGGCGTAAGCTCCTCAACGAGGGAGTCAAGTAGCAAACGAGCATTAGACTCGTCACCACAAAACCTCCACTCGTCGATGGCGTCCCCTTTGCCACACAGCTTAGATTTAATGCCCCTCACGAGCGCCTCGATTTTCTGCTGATCATCGAGGAAATTTTCAGCATCAACGTCGAACTTCTTTTCAGCCGCTGACTGTTGAGAAGAAGCGGCAACCGGTGTAGACACCAGCTGGTCAAATTGTAACTGCCTCTTGGAGGCACCAGCTGGGTGCGCTCTCAGTCTAGCTGGAGCCATCAGTTGGTACGGCGTCGAGGCCATGCCGGCGATTTCAGCAGTTGCGATTTTCGCGCGTTAGTAAAGAATCCCAAAATTCAAAATGTTCGCTAATCAAGGATCTGAAAAATACACTGCAAAGCTCTCGTCGAGAGAAAACAAATTTACACTCGAGCAATTTATAGGAAATAAGGGCAGGGGCTTCAAATTCAGGGTCAAAGGTTTACACTCGAGCAATTTATAGGAAATAAGGGCAGGGGCTTCAAATTCAGGGTCAAAGGTTAAAAATTCACAGCCATGGAATAGGGTAAGGTGAGAGAGGGGTGGCGATCGCGTTGTGAGGCTTGATGTCGACGCGCGTACTGCCTCGGAGACTGCGGCTAGCTAGACCGGTCCATCTTTGTCCTAAGCGATTGTGCTCACAAACGGAAAACTTGCCTCTCTCTCACTCTACCTTACTCCGTGACTAGTGCGTTCTAGAACCTCATGCCCTGATTCTCAGCCCCGAGCCCCTAGAAAGGCTTTAGCCAGCCATACTCGGCGGTAATAAATAACCACCTAAGGCCGGTGGTGGGCGCAAACCTGTGAGAACAAACACACAGTGAAGCACTACTAACAGGGTGCTACGCTCGCATATGTCAACCGTGAAACTGTGAAGCTATACACAAGATAATACGATGTGTTATAGCTTCCGCCGAAAGAATGTGATGACAGCCCCTAAGATGTCAGGTGTGGAAATGACAGATGCTATGAACTGTCTGACTACCGAAGTCGATATCGGAGATGGCGCTGATGACAGTGAAGAAGTCATAGTAGTCGAACCGTATCGGTGATGACACAGATGATGATGACACTGTCGGCATGCCAAATCCAGCATGTCATAAATGTATGACGCGACTCGACCTGTACAGTCATGATCGACCATACTGTCGACTGTCATAATAATATATGACATGACATGACATGACATGACATGGTATGACACGTATGACATGTATGACACATATGTCATCGGTCATAACCCTGACATTGAACGACCAGTATCGTCAGAACGAATAATTCGTTCGCTCCATAATATTGCGCATGCGTGTTCCGCACATGCTTAATAAAGCAAAGATGGTTCTTGTTTGTTACTTCAAGATGTATCTTGCTTTGCCATCTTCGAGTTCGACGTACGAACTCTCGATGACAGATGTCATTCAAGTCTTTCCTTGAATAATGACAGATGATGTGATTTATCATCTGACGACATGTACAGTCATAGTCGACCATACTGACGACTGTCTGTCATTATAATATATGACATGAGGGCACATGACTCGACATGACATGACATGGTATGACATGTATGACAGGTATGACACGTATGACATGTATGACACATATGTCATCGGTCGTGACCCTGACAGATCTCCCCTCTTAAAAGAGTTGTGACCTCACAACGGGCATACCTTTGTATATGTCTATGATGTCTTTGTTGTTGTTGCTTCTTGTTGGTACCAGTCTTCTTACACCGATTTGAGGCGTCCCTCATGGTGTTTTTAGGTTATTGGGGGGAACCGAGTCCACTTTAGTCCCTCACCTTACAGTTCTTAGGATGTAGCCCCCTTTGAAGTTCGTATCGTATTTCAGAGTGACGTTTCAAGGTTCAATGAATTGCGTTTCGTGATACAGATTGACGCTGGATTGCTGATTGATCCACACGTATCGTGCGTCAGAGTGACGATTCAAAGTATCCGAAGTGTACGTTACGGATTATTTGCGCTAGCCGTCGTCGCTTTGCGAACGATGATCCCACGATTTAACGATTTATAATCGAACGATTCTCGGCCTGATATAATGCACCCAACCCTTCCTCCCCTCCTTAAGCTACTTTGGAGGATCACGGGCGGCAACGGGGAGCCCGTGTTTGTTTCCGGAGTTATTTCACCGGGGGCTTGTTTTATTGCAAACGGAGAAGGCCCTGCTTACGAGATATCGGAGGGTCTTTATAAGTCCACTTTAAATCCTCACCCGTCTGCCAAACTCCTGATATGGTCCAGTACGCACGCTTTGACGAACATCTATCGCGATGAGTGAGAATGGATTCGCCACGTACTAATGTGAAATTTCTTTAGTTATGTTTATCAAGCACAACTTAGGATCACAACTCCGTCTACCTCAGTCGATATCTCCGGTAGCTTCGGATGACTGGCCACAGAATCCGATGACAAACCACGGTCTTGGCAAAGGTAGCATTAGCAGTTTTTCACAGATATTGGTACCCGCATATGCGTATCTGTGTAAGGGTATGATTTATACAAGGCTCACTACATCTTAGCAAGGAAGGATCAATTCCTGCTCCTGTCATATCAATTTGATGCAGGGTAAAAATGTTAGGGATATAACCCTGCAGTTCTCGGGTTGCAGCCCATTGCACCGAAGGCGCATCGCAGTTCTTGGGATGCAGCCCTGATATATATATATGACCGATGGACGAAAACCTCTTGGGTATATGTTTCCACGGCCTGATTATTATTTGGTCGGCAATTATTGGCAAAAGTCATCGGCTATCAGCTTTTGACTCAGAAGCCACAATGTTATAGAAGCTGCGACCTATTGCAACCATATGCGGCAGTTATGCCTTCAGCATACGTAGACAATATGATTATGTGGAACTTATAATCCCACTTAAGTTGCATCATGATAAATTTATCCAGGTGTTAACAAGTGTTCAGGATTTGATAGGGGTTGACGCCCCACAAGCCAAAGGTCACTGTCTCATAAGGCTCGCCTCAAGTGTGCGGCTTTGAGGATTAGCGTCCTGGCGAGGCACAGTCATGATGCTTCCTAGTCCATAATGGAGCTGGAAATGAGAATGCTCAAGATATCCGAAGACAGGAAGGCTTTGGTTGGCCAGAGTTACTGTCAAGATGCTTAACCTTGATGGAATGGCATTCGGATACAAACTGTGCAACCATGCATGTGACTTATGCATTGGTGTATGACTTTGATGAATTGTCTCTTGTCGTGAACCTGGAAGGAATGACGGGCAAATAGCTAGAGTGGCGGATTTACTCACTCGGCTTTGCTGTTATGGAATTCGATGCCTGATGGCACAACTGGCAATCCTTTGCTCAGATGCTTTCCTTAAGACATTGGCAACAACTTGTGTGCCAGCTTCTCTAGATTTGGGGAGAAACCATGGATCAACAATTCATGAATCAAAACACATATTACCAAGGTTGATTCATCGAATCCTTCAACTCTCGAATTTCGACAATCAGCATCTCAGGCTGTTGACGTCAAAGTGATGGTCGTAAGCTTACAATATAGCTTATTCACATTTGAAAAACCATCGTTCTCCTATGTCAGTGCCCTTCATATAATATGATAGAGCCGGAGAAATATGTATCTATGATTTTTTCATAATGAACTTTATGTGTCAGTAAGTCAAATAAGACTTCATTTGATGTTTCAATCGGCATGATGTACCGTGTCATCAACTTTATGGCTGCTATACACAGATGCTGGAACTTTTGATAAGATTTTTAATCTTCCAAGCAAAATCACAATGATGTAAATCAATTTGTGGCAGCTGTATGAAAATGAATGAATCTATACTCTTCCTCCCCCTCGAAAAAGAGATGTATCAAACCAATCAGATGGTGATGGAGGATGTTATTCAATCATTATGTTATGTGAAAAATGGTTTGATAGAGAATCAGACTGAGATTACTAATCGAATGCTTTAGAGGTAACAATGTCAATCTGAACATTGATTTTCTCTACGTCATATTGGCAATATGCCTGACGTTTTTGAATGTGGCAAATGCCAGATGATGTCAAATGCAGTCGTTGGGTTGCAGCCCACATGCTTTGTCAGTTCAGGGTCACTATAGTGTGCCCAACTTAGACAATGATTCTGGATAATGATTGTCATGATAACAATGAAATCAGTGATGGTACCGAAGTTAACTTTGGTATCGAAGCTAATGGAGAGTCAATCAAGAAGTGTCCGTAATGACAACAACTTACTACGAGTTGTATTTTCGTAGTTGATGGATGGCTGACATGTCATTTCATTATGAATAGAACATGGCATTGCCTAGTGATATGTGTATATTCTTCAGCACATGATCACTTAGCTCAATGGTGCCCATTTTATTTTTGGGCAAACACTATTCAGAGACTTGTTATGATAAAGAAGTATGAATGATGAATGTGTCATTTCAATCCGATAGAATTGTGACTTGTTCTATGACTATAAAATTTCTGTCACTTTCCAGAATGAGGATGAACTGCGCTTGGAGACCGTATGCAGATTGCGGGTTTTCCAAGACTTCGTGGCCTAATGGATGAGGCAACAAATTTCTAAACATTCCAGAATGAACTTTCAAAGAGTCTTCATTTCTTAATGAAGCATGCTTGTCTTATGTGCCAAAATGATACGAAATTACAAATATGGTGTCAATCTATATGTGGATGGTTTATACCATTGTATGCTATTCCACAAATAAGTAATGATGTCAGAATAAAAGCTTTGGACAATTGCAACTCAGTACAAACTTGAGTGCATTCAAGCCCACTTGCATGTTCAGAATCTGAATCTAATGTACTTTTCTAGCTAAAGCTACCATTGACTGTCCAACATCCACTGAGGACATTGTTTCCTAGTACGTCTTTTGGCATCACGCTCAGCTTTTTTCTTATTCTGCAAGCGCCTCTTTGCTACTGCTACATCCGGAACGTTGTACCAGCCACGAAACTTGCTGGAATCTACTAGCTCATCTTCTGAGCTTTCTTCATCCAAAAGCAAAGCTGGCTTCAACATGTCTTGTTCTTCCATCGAGGACGAATCACGCAGGGAGGCAGCAGACCTGCAGCATGCGAAGAAAATAAACAGCAAGAAAGTCACCATGCAAAATTACCATCCACTGAAGGAGATGACTCCCATCATAGGGCGGTATTGGATGTTTTGATATGACACATGGAAAATATGAGTAATTCTTAGAGAATTTTGGGATAAACATCCTGGATTGGCTGTGCTTGATTGCTCTATGCCCAAGAATGACCGAAGAGATTGCTTGCCATCTTTCAGCCATATAGCGTGGAGGCTGCTTAACAACGGTTGGGTCATAAGCTAAATAGCTATGTTAGCTATGTCGGAGGCTGAATAGCCATGATTGCACAGACTCTGTCTTTCATGATGAATAGACCTCTGAGATGGTGTCTGAAAAATCAATACTTTTGACAACAACTCAACCTTTTGGTATGATGAAGAGCTGATGATCTTTGTTGCACTATATGAAATGCCTCGTGATATATAATCTCACAGAATAGGCATTGCTCAATGGCAATATGATCAGATATGTAATGATCAATGAAGACAAGATGGTTGGTATGGCTCATTCAGTAGGCATAATTACCTCAAAGAGATGCCAATACACGGATACATATCAAGACATAAGGGCAATAGGCTTATTGTATAGCCTTCAAGGCAGCTAGCATTTATGCTACATTGGTTAGCTCAGTGGCTTTGACCTTTCTAGGTGTTGTACTAAGGCCGTAGCCTGCATATTGCATTGAGTACTCTTGACACCTTTAATGATACAATCAGATGATATGTATGAAATATCAAGAATGGTTGCCCTTTTCAATGATCATCGGTGGCAGAGGCTATAGTGCTTGCACCGTGTCAATATACAATTCTTGTTTGGATACATGTTAGACTGGATGTATACAATATCTAGGTCTTCAAAATCAAGCTCATATGTATGTCATGGCTGATGACCTTAGAAATGTTTGATACATATATGTGTCAACTTCATGGAGTTCTGCATGGTTTGACTATATATAGTCAGGCTTACCATAACAAAAACAATGATGCAACTTATATTTGTTTTATTATTTGTCTTTATTATTTATTTGGTTTTTAGTTGTATTTCTAGCTTATCATCTTCCCCCCTCAAGGAAGTGTATTGCTAGGCGGTTGTCAAGCGCCGTTCAAATACAACAGAGGTCCGACCTCTATGTGATGACGTGGAAGCTTTCTATGAAGCTGGATAGCAGTTCTCGGGTTGCAGCCCATTGCACCGAAGGTGCATTGCAGTCATTGGGATGCAGCCCGAATCCACGTCATCAGCGTGGGTCATATAGTGCCCAAGCATGTGCTGTATATATACAACACTACCCTCCAGCGGCGAAGTGGCTTGCTATTACCATCATCGTATGCCGTGGGATATCAATATATAATCAGAGAGCATGGTAATATATGTACCATGTTTGTCAATATCGGAGAGACTGTGTCTTCTTTAAAATCCTCATGACTATATGTATAATGGTGCTATACTGATGTCAACACCTTCTCTCTGAGTGATTTATTGATTTCAGATGTGATGTCGTGGCATAAAATATGTCCACGTCATTGGCACGAGTCATGTTGTGTCCATGCATACACGATCTTAGCGCAGGTCACAATACAGTGCCCGAGCATACGCGATTTTAGCGTAGGTCACATTGTGCCTCTATTTATTACATCTGAGAATATCTGTTACTCATCTTTGTGAGTCTAGACAGCATTGTGCTGATTGCAATGCTTTCTCTGGTGACTTATATATCACAGATTATACCAAATGTGGTGATCAGTCCAGTGCAATATTTTGTCACCGGAATGTACAGGGATTGTGAATGATTGCAATCCAGCCGGAGGAATAATCTCAACAGCTATTCTGTACTAATGAATTCATCGGAGTTATACTCATTTCGACGATTCAAAAACCCATGTCATTGTAGTGATGACAGCTCATATGAGTATATAGGGTTTTTATCAGAATGCTTTTATGTGATGTCAACATATTATGAACAATTCACTTGCATCTCAGGACAAAGGAGTTACGCTTGGAAGGTCTTGCATGGTGGTCACCAACAGTTATCAGCTGTTATTCGGGTGCCAAATTCTGCCTTCAGCACTGGGACTATATCAACCAGTCTTACAGCGATGCACTTGTCCTTCCCACTCTTATGTACGGCTATAATGCCAAAGTGTATCAGGTGGGATATATATATACATTATATAACTATCATCTTCTGATCCAGGATATGCAATTAAGCATGGTATCAGGTTATATGTTATGTATATAGTTCAGCATTCCAAACTTACTCGAGAATGTAAATGCTGAGCAAAAGTCAACTTATAGTCATTGGAATATAGTTTCCCATACGAGTTTACACTTTGTTAGTGATGGTGGATTTAACGTTGTACAGATTTCAATAACGTTACTTGTGGATGCAGTGATTTTATCAAAAGCAATCCATCAGAAATCACCAAATCGGAATATAAAATGGATATGTGTGTGATCCTATCCACCTTCTTCCCTCCTTGAGGAAGTGTGAACATATAGGCAGGTCAGTTGCTTATATACCTTAGCTTATAGCTTACAGCTTATAGCTTATAGCTTGCAGTCCTTGTAGGAAGCAGCTTATACAGTTTTAGGGTTGTTGCCCAACAGTTCTTGGGTTATTGCCCGAAATATTATCATGTTTGTGTTGATTACAGCATGATATATTTATGCCAAACACGAAGTTTATCGAATATTTAGTGGCATTTTAGGGCATGTTAGCTTTGTTAGGTTACAGTGGCCCATATTCCCAATAGTGTGATTAGGGTGTTACATGGTATCAGTAACCCTAAAATAGGTAAAAATAAAGCAGTATAAATATTTTGCAAACATTTTTAAGCAAAACTGCATTTAATACCACACTGAATGTTACGTGGTTTTCAGTAGGTATGTTACACCCCTGACACACACATTCAATATTTAGGGTGTTACAGGGTGTTACACATGCTGCATAAATCAGGGATTGTTTATTGATAGCTAAATATTCATATTAGCAAAAAAATCAATCCGAAATTTTCATTTTTAAATCATGCGTACAACATTTTGACGCATTTCGTTACAGCCAATATGTATACCCCTACATATTCCACACCTGCTATCTAGGGTGTTACACGAGATATGACTATTGTCATTATGATTTTCTCATACCTCAATAGGTATAAAATCATATTATCAAATAAAATAGGGTCCGATTTTCAATTTTCAAATCTATCGCAAACGGATTTTACCTATTTTGGCCGTTTTTCGGCTATATATATATATATATATATATATATATACATATCTCTGTGTGTGTGTGGACTGCAAAGTACAGAAGCACTGCAAATCACTTCACCTTTGCACATGACAATTTTCATGGCATAAAAGTGAATTATTCTGCATATCAACATCTGAGGTTGATCATATTTATGGGTTTTACTGATTGAAACCCATGGAAGTAAATGTACTTCCTGATGATATTTAGATTTATCAACTATAAGCGGATTATCCACTTTAGTGATAATTTATCAATCTATGATATGTTTTGAGCATATGACTGTGCTCTAAGATTTATCAAAATGATATCTCTTATTTTAAACATATCAGGACATAGTTTGATTATATAATCAAAGCAGTTTGACACAACACATATATATGTGTGTGCTTGTCCTCAACAACTCCTGTCAGTTCAATATATAGTTAATGATCTGAGAGTGTACATGCAATTTAAGCTGATCAATTCTGAATCAATTGTCATAATGCAATGTACTTGTTGTTGTTGCTCCAGCGATGATATGTGAGACGAATGGACAATGCTCAGCAGTGACCAGCTGCTTATTTGAGCATTGTATAATGCCTTCGGGTCTGGAGATTTCTCCATCCAGCCCTACAGCATGTTGGATTATTCTGTTCCCATATCTATCGCCATCACTGACACTCCACACGCACATGTGTTTGTGGAGTGTTATCCATATTATCATATACATGATAGATATTAAAGTTGGTCAATTCACTATGAGTCAGTGAATATCAATACATACAGTAATGCCAGTGTGTGTGCATGTATAGTACTTATTGATTAGTACTTTTTGCCAGTGTGTGTGTGTGTGTGCTCACTTTTACACACTTACAGGAAGATAAGTTCTGGATATTACAATATTCCCAGACAGTTTATCATGCAGGATGATAATCAGCATACCATGTACTGAATGAATCTAGCATGATATATATTAGGTTAGGGGTTATTGTAATTCCGAGATAATCTCATTCACAATAATGAGTTGCTGGTCTATTTCACATATAGTTCCGGTGAGCAATCCTTTCAGTGATCCACAATATAACGATATGTGGTCCGAAGAGTATCTCGACTCCACCGGGACATAACGAGCTAATTATTGTGTTAAGACCACTGAACAGGCACCTTACACTATATGGGTTCGAATATAGTTAGCATGCACAGCAGGTATGCTTTTGTGCATGTCTGATGCATTGTGATATGATGCCATATATTCCAGCTGCTAACGTGATCAAGCTGGTTTATACATAACATCTGCTAACATGATGCATGCACAACTTACAATATTGCAGTCACTCAGTATAGAATATATACATGATGTAATGTTGCATATACTCAGATATGCTGCATGTTGGTGTATGCTGCATGTTGGTGTGTGCTGCATGTTGGTGTGTGCTGCATGTTAAAAGCTCAGATATACATCTATTGCACACTATATTGAAAGTAAGCATGCAAATGCTGACAATTTGAATATTTCTGCAGTCATCAATATATGGTGTGAAATGCTGCAGTATAATAATCAGATGTCCATCATGCATCCATCCAAAATATTCTTGCGAGTTATACAGTTGTTTTGCAGAGTATTTTGACGCGAGTATGTAATGTACAGATGATCATAGCAACATTTTGACATCATCATCGTAAAATTGCAAGATGATCGTAGCACGCTGCAAATGAATTTATGCAATCGGGCGCGCTGCTGATGAAAAGCATATATCGTCACCATCTTTCAGCGCATGATACGAGCGCTGGCATATGCTGACTTATGCGCGGATCATAAATCCGTCGATGATTGCTATGCCGTATATCATTCTGAACAATTTTCAAATGCGAATCATCCATGCGCGTGCATGTAATTGACGCGCATGCTTGCGAATCACTTCTGCGAGAACATGTGATTGTCGCGCATGCTGTCAACTGCGAATCAGTCTCTCGCGCATCGACATATATGATAGCCGTACAATAAGCGATTTGATGCGATCACGAAAATTGTAATAGTGCGCGCTGATGATTTCCGCGCGGATAATGATTCCGCTGATGATTCTGCTTCCGCGTCTCATTTGCGAATTTATGTACATCTGTGAATCATATATGCGCGTACATCTCATCGCTGCGCGCATGTATGCCGTATGCACACCTTGTCGTGCAGTATATGTGCGATCAGCTATTGTAGGCGATCCTGCGTATGCGACAATTATCTCGCGCACTGTCTTCGCTATTGCAGCGGTATATACGATATCAAATATTCGTGCGGATACGACGCCAATTATTGCTCACGCTCCGCAACCTGCATATACAAAATTTTTGATATCTACGCTGCACTCACACTAGAGTTCTCGTTCTCGCCTTGACGAGCAGAATACCATCTGATACGGGCTGATATGCGAGCCCTTAGTATATGATATAAAATACAAGTAAACGCTGCGTTGTAGAACGGCAACACAAGCGTAAGATAATAGCGGGGGATGAGTGCAGCGCTTCGTCCGAAGATACTGCTGAAGCACAACGCTTCCTCATCTATACCATACGTCTCCCATCGCATAGATGGTACCGCAATTGGGTTGTGAACCCGAGACGTTGGTTGAACGACCAGTATCGTCAGAACGAATAATACGTTCGCTCCATAATACTGCGCATGCGTGTTCCGCACATAGATGGTTCTTGTTTGTTACTTCAAGATGTATCTTGCTTTGCCATCTTCGAGTTCGACGTACGAACTCTCGATGACAGGTGTCATTCAAGTCTTTCCTTGAATAATGACAGATGACGTGACTTATCATCTGACGACATGTACAGTCATAGTCGACCGTACTGACGACTGTCATTATAATATATGACATGACTCGACATGACATGACATGGTATGACATGTCTGACATGTATGACACGTATGACATGGATGACACATATGTCATCGGTCATGACCCTGAATGGTATGACATGTCTGACAGGTATGACATGTATGACATGTATGACACATATGTCATCGGTCATGACCCTGACAGAGATGGCGCTGATGACAGTGAAGTAGTCATAGTAGTCGAGCCGTATCGGTGATGACACAGATGACTATGACACTGTCGGCGTGCAAAATCCAGCAGATTGGGACTTTCGGCTTATCCTTCGGATGCACCAAACGCAATTGGGGAGTTTGGGAGTTTCGGGAGTTGGGGAGTTTTACAAGGGGAGGCCCTAAAAAAATCGAAAATTTGACCGAATCTAGGGTTTAAGATTTTCCCGAGTGGAATGTAATTTTATTTAAATTTCCGGTTGATTTAGGGTTTAAGAAATATTCCTAATTTTCACGAAAAAAATCATCTTTTTCAGCCTGAATTAAGGAAGGTTTATGGGGTTTTTTGTGTTAAGAAAACATAAATTTTCCATTGAACTTGTATAATATTTCACGCATTTTTAAGCTTCAAATTTTTTTTCGAAACTCGGTAGCAAAATGAAACTTTTTACGTCTGATTTTTATGAAAAATGTTTTTGGGGGTTCATCGATGAACCCCTTTTATTTTTTCTAGTTTTATATGAATTTCAGGCCTTTTTGGGTGTTGGGGAGTTTTACAAGGGGAGGCCCTGAAAAAATCGAAAATTTGACCGAATCTAGGGTTTAAGATTTTCCCGAGATGAATGTAATTTTATTTCATTTTCCGGTTGTTTTAGGGTTTAAGAAATATTCCTGATTTTAACTAAAAAAATCATCTTTGTCAGCCTGAATTAAGGAAGGTTTATGGGGGTTTTTGTGTTAAGAAAACATAAAATTTCCATTGAACTTGTACAATATTTCACGCATTCTCAAGCTTCAAATTTTTTTTCGAAACTCGGTAGCAAAATCACACTTTATACGTCTGATTTTTATGAAATATGTTTATGGGGGTTCATCGATGAACCCCTTTTATTTTTTCTAGTTTTATATGCCCTTTTTGGGGGTTTTCTAAATTTTTTGAAATTTCTTCAGAAAACCCCGATTTCTTTGCAATTTCAGGAATATTTTTTTAGGGTTTGTCCCTATTTTTTTTGTGTTTGCCCCGTTTTTTTTTATCTTCTTCCAAGCATAAAACAACCTACAACCGCTAGCTCACGAACTCGAGTTTACGGCGCGCGCCAGGACTTCTCTTAAATAAAGCACAAACGCGGACTAAAAACATTAAACGCGCAAACCCTTAAAAACCTACACCGCACAATTAAAAGTCTCACGACAACATGCCTTCCGTTTACAAGTTTGTTGACTACTTTCTTGCCGGACCTCATGACCGTGAGATGATTGCAACCCACCACATTCAACACTTGCGCTGCAATGACTGTCGACTTGAGCAGTGGCGCCTTTCCACTCATTACAACGTGCGCAACCAGGAACGTGGAAGAAGAGACGCCGGGTTCGCCAGTTGGCGCTTCGTCCGTCGCACCCGGTCGCATTTAGTTTTTGAACTGATGGCGCGCGAAGGAGACTACCCCGACCGTGCTGGTAACGAGTGGACTACGCCGCGGACCATGATTGTCCCAGCAGCCCTTCCTGGCGGGACTCCGGGCTGTCATTGGACGCTTTTCATCATGCTCGTTTGTCCCCGCCGCTGGGATCAGCCGAGGTGTAACTGTTCTAGGCCGTTCAGGGCACAAGAAAGGGTGAAGTCGTGTTAAACTCTGGAGGCAAAACATGCGCGCCGGTAACTTTGCTTTGAATATTGATTTGAAGCTTTATATTTTACGTGAACAAGCGTTCTAATCTAGTGAATAGTACAAGCGTCCAAATAAAACCTTCTAGCTAAGCTGCATATTCTAAAGCTGCGAAAACAAAACGGACACCTTCCGTCATCATCCCGCAGCAAGTCACTGCTCAGCTCGGTTAAGGCTTCGTACGTAAGAATGCCGTAGCCGCGGGTGTTATACCACGGTTGCCACTGCCCTGGTGGATATTCGTCGTAGTGCCAGCCGATCTCGTACCAGTAAACCAAGTGCCTCACACCTATTCTTTCGGTTGTTGTGCGGCCGTGGATGTACAGCGGCCACACTTGTAACCAGTTCCAGGTGTTAAACTGTATTCTCGTGCTGTAAAACTCAACATAGTCCGCTTCCGCTTGTAAACGCGCACGCATCCAAAGCACATTAATCACCTCTGGGTACACCTCAACTACCGCTGGCTGTTCTTCGGACATTTCTTAGCGTAATTGCCACAAAGTACGTGTTTAAGTGTTTGTGTGTTTAATTTTTTCTATCCGTGTTCTTCGGTATTTAAGAGAAGTCCGGGCGCGCGTCGTAACTGGAGTTGGTGACCTAGCGGTTGTCGGCTGTTTTATGCCTGAAATAAGGGGGAAAACCGGGGCAACCCCCATAAAATAGGAACAAAGCCAACCAAAGATATTCCTGAAAGTGTAGAAAAAATCTGGGTTTTTTCCAAAATTTCAAATTTTTTAAAACCCCCAAAAAGGCCTGAAAATCATAGAAAACTAAAAAAAAAATATATTGGTTCATCGATGAACCCCCCAAAAAATATTTCATGAAAGCAGACGTAAAAAGTATCATTTTGCTACCGATTTTCAAAAAAAATAAAATAGCTTAAAAATGCGTGAAATATTGTACAAGTTCAATTAAAAATTTATGTTTTCTTAACACAAAAAACCCCATAAATCTTCCTTAATTCAGGGTGAAAAAGATAATTTTTTTAGTGAAAATCAGGAATATTTCTTAAACCCTAAAACAACCGGGAAATTAAATAAAATTACATTCAACTTGGGAAAATCTTAAACCCTAGATTCGGTCAAATTTTCAATTTTTTCAGGGCCTCCCCTTGTAAAACTCCCCAAAACCCAAAAAGGCCTGAAATTCATATAAAACTAGAAAAAAAAAAGGGGTTCATCGATGAACCCCCAAAAACATATTTCATAAAAATCAGACGTATAAAGTATCATTTTGCTACCGAGTTTCGAAAAAATTTTGAAGCTTAAAAATGCGTAAAATATTGTAGAACTTCAATTGAAAATTTATGTTTTCTTAACACAAAAACCCCATAAACCTTCCTTAATTCAGGCTGAAAAAGATGATTTTTTTAGTGAAAATCAGGAATATTTCTTAAACCCTAAACCAACCGGAAAATTAAATAAAATTACATTCCACTCGGGAAAATCTTAAACCCTAGATTCGGTCAAATTTTCAATTTTTTCAGGGCCTCCCATTGTAAAACTCCCCAACTCCCAAAACTCCCAAACTCCCCAAATGTGTAGAATGGGATGCATGTCTGCGTTGGAATTTGTTTTTGACTGGGCCGGATCAACCTTGTCGACATCTCATTGGCTGCCGCATCTTCGACTTCGTTGGTTTCGTTCGACCCCCATTTTAGCCTCACTCCGTAACTGCATTGCCGTCGCTCGCCACCCCACAATTTGCACCTCGCCTTTTCCCCAACGCCCCTCCTATAGGATTTAATTCTGATGTCTTCATCTTCAATTGGAACCTCGGCCGTGGGCGCTAGGATGCGCCTAGACTCTATTTTCGCTAGAAACGTGGGTGCTCGCTATAGGAGCACTCCGCAGTTAGCGCATGTTGCCCTTGCTGTTGCTGACAAAACCCGTGGCAACGCCGTTTTGCAATCGTCTTGGGACATTGATGTTGTAAAGCGTGTTGCGAAGGACACCTTAGGTACCAAGGCGTCCTCGTTTTCCGGAAGTGAACCGCATCGACAACTTCTTTGGGACTCCTTGATGACTGCATTGGAGGCTTCTTTCGTCAACAAGGACTCCGCCAACAAGGACATTTTTTACCTCGTGGACGTCGACAAGGAAGTTCACCCGATTTTCAACGACATCTTACTTCGTGCGTTGGTTTCGTTGACGACTCCCCACTCTCCAGCTCGAAGGTGGGTTGACGCTTCGGCTAGAATTTCTCCGCGCGACGGTAAGCGTGCGCTCCTGGAGATCATCAAATCAAGCGGCTTCTGCCGCCTGGTCATCGGCCGCTCCGCTATCACGAGGAGCTTTTGAGCATTTCTTTTGGGTCCTCTGACGATTCAGAGCCCTTGGTAGCTCAATTTGACGAGTGCCTCAAAGCGATTACGGCTTGTGGAGCTGGTTCTCTGGACGACAAGGCCGCCAAGCGACAGCTACTGGCGGCACTGGATGGCGAATTTTATCGAGAAGTCATCACCCCACTTCGCCTCGACACCGAGTTGGCTAAGGTGGGCATCGTCGAGGAGATTTACACGCACGTTCTCGAGGTGTGGTGGTGTGCAAACCCTGATGGCCCTCCCACCCGCCCCAAGGCACACGCACACACCTCTCGCAGCGGCGTACGCAGGTGGGAGCCAGCATGACATGAAGGACTTCCTCGAGGAGTTTGCTCGTATCGTGGGTGAGGCCTCTACCCTACTTGCCTCGCTTCGTCATGAGGAGCATGGTAGCGACCGTGACACACCGCCGCCACGGGATGGATTTCCCCGTCGGCACGGTGCCGGTGGTGTCAAGTTTCCGCCGTCCAAATGGCGCGACGACCGTAACCGTCGACCCGACGGTAAGTTTCATGGGCGTGACCGTCGAGTAGGATGGAAGCATCGTTTGCTGAAATCTGTATAGGCAGCCCTGACCGGGAGTCCCGGTGCAGGCCCCTATCGACAGACTCCTAGGACCAACACTGGACTGCTGACTGATTTATAGGTTCGTGCTGTGACACACGCTGTGTCACGGGTAGGCTAGACTCCGAGACCGTCCGAGACCGTTCCGAGTATATCTAGCTTAGGGTTTATTTATCTTGGAGAGTTTATCCGCACTGAGTACGGGACTATCTGATAGCTGGTGTACTAGGATATTCCGGTAGGTCGTGGCCCCATCCACGCTTTTATTCCACTTGCTATCTTGGCCATGATTGGCTAAGCAGCCGCTTGAAGAGGTGTTGCGCACTTGCGCGTTTGGGTGCGACTAGGATTTGGGGCATGGCTTTACGGTAGACGTCTTTTTTGCGGTTGCGAGTCATGGGCACCGCGCGTTGCTATTGCTCGATTTTGGCAATGTTCATCTACGTTATTTTACCTGCCCTGATCCCGCTGGTTTACGTACTGTATTTTGGGCTGGTGCTCCGGACACCTTCGGCCACGACGACATCTGCAAGTGCCCCGCGCTCGTTTCGCCTCGCTCTCCGCACGTTCTGCCGTGCGTTACGCCTTTCCTCCATTTCCGCCACAACGCCCAACCGTGCAGCCGCGCATCATCTTTTCTCTGGCTTTCAAGAGTATGGCGACATCTACTAGAGCTCGCAAACGCCTATTGAGGGATTCCGACTTGGACGCCTCAATACGGCTTCTGGATGCGGTTCGGGACACTCCGACCCCTAGCACCCACCTGTGGTGCCCCCTGCTGCTTACAGCAACACCGACGCTGCTGTCGCGTTGCGGAAGCACCTGGTCGACCAACATGCCACGGTTGACGCGGTGTACAAGGGGCGCTTGCATCGGGCTTGGGCCAAGGGTATCCGCGAGGATATCCTTGGTTCCAAGAAACATCATTATCGAGGTACTGACGACACCGACCGCCTCTCCGAGTTGGTGGTGCAGCTTCGGACCGAGTTTCAGTCCGCTGGGCTGGACTTGGCCCCCTTTGACCTCGACGACCCCACCTCTCTGGTTATCGAGAAGGTTAATGGGCTCTTCTATGACGTCTTGGCCCTCGTCGTGGAGCGGAACTCTGTGTCTGACACCTGGCTTCGGGGTACGGACTCTTCGGCTGACCGAGATGGACGTCGGGCTCTCATCGACATCATCAAGGGGAGCGTGCCGGCAGCCCTACGCGAGAGCCACCAGCAGGAGCACGCGGCTCTTCGTTATCCCGCAGGCGTTGACCCGCAGCCGATATTGGCTCGTGAGCAACGTCTGGTGCGGGATAACCGCGCTCCTGACTGGCGGCCCACCGACGAGACCCGCAAGCTCTCGCTGTACAACCGCCTCGACCCAATCTTCTACGCGGCGGTGAAGGTGCGTTATCCGCTTGCGGGTGACCTCAGCGGGGTTACTCTCCGCTCGCTTCAGGCTCTCGTCGTGGCCATCTTCCAGGCATGGGCACAGTCGGACGATGGGGCGGCAGCACGTGAGAAGCAGGTGCTGGGGACGGACGGTAAGCCCTCCGCTCTGGTCACGTCGTCGGAGTACACGGTGCTCCTCGAGGAGATTGCCGCCTTGAAGGCCTTGGTGCGTGGTGGCCGTGCGGGCGGGGGACAGCAGCCGCAGCCGCAGCATCGGGGGAAGCAGCATCCGAGGGGGTTTCGCATGGGTGCAGGCAACCCCCTCGCGGTCGGCTTCGACCGCGACAGCATGAAGGCAAAGCCGCTGTGCCAACGCTGGTGCCGCAAGGCCGGTAAAGGTGAGGTGTATCAACCGTACCGCGACTGCCCGCTTGGCGGTCGTCAACACTCGCCAGCCACGGCCGCGGCTTTCTGCATTCCCATTGAGCAGGCAGAAGGACGCGGAGGGCCTGCACGCACTGGCGCTCGTGCAGGTCTTCCAGGACGCGGCAGACATCGGACCGGAGGCCTTCTCGCATGCGGCGTTGGCGTATGGTCCGCCCGCGGTGCTCTCCACGGACGGCGTCGGTGGGATCGACGTGGCGGCCTACGGTTTCTCCGTGCCGCCTCCGCCTTCTGGCGGGACCGACGACGAGGACATCTTGCGGCGGCTTGATGCCCTCAGCCCCTCACCTCTGAGGTTCAGGCCACCCAAGGGAAGGTACATTTCACTCACGCGTCCTTTGTTCCTGGGAGTGAGGTGGAGGAGCATGCATCGGCTCTGGTGTGTGGCCCTGCTGTCTATTGCCAAATGGGTACGGTGGGTTAACCCACCGTAATGACGATTTTAAACAACCCAAAGTTCATATGCAACGGCGTATATGGTCCCAAACCTATGTTTGATGGCACTCATTAAGAGTCCCTTCGAACATGGAAAACATACTTTGCACCATTCTAAGGTGTTTTCGATGTGTAAGAGGCGCATGAAGTTGCCAAATATTATGGTAGGTTGGGAAATTTGCTTACGGTGGGTTTACACGTGTCACAAATATTGGTAGATCTGTGCCGTACGGAGGGAGGCGCTAGTATGCGATCTTAGGGTTGGCACTTCAGATGTGATAGTTGACAATGTTAAGTTTTTATGTACATCACTTGGGGAGGCATGTGCACATCGTAGGCATGCTACGTTACCATGGGGGTGTCGGGGTTCATTAAGCCCTAACATTGGCTAAAATCCGTTATTTTCATAGGGTCTCGTGGGGGAAATATGTTCACGTCAATGGGTACAGCTCAAGCAGCTGCAAAAGTTTATACATCAAAATACATTCATAGACCACACGTTTTTCATCTCAACAAGGCAATCCATTGTGTGTTAAGCGTGTGTATTGTCATGTATTCACCCAAGTGCAAATACGCGGTGATGAAGACGAGGGACTTCGCGTGCTTGTCTGCGTCATATTCGTACGTCGCTTCGAATCGATTGCCAGGTGCTTTGTCCGGGTCACATGCGGTCAGTCGAGCCTTCAAGCTATAGTCAAGGGGGTTGGGGCATTGCCCGCCAAACTCTTGCGACAGCCCATTCCCACCCACACGCACCAGCGGGAATGCATAACTCACACCCTATTATTTTCTCACGTTTTCTCAAGTTGAGCGCAATAGGAGGCATGTTTAACAGCGTCTGCCGCCAAGTCTATTGACCCCCGAGTACTTTTAGTATTGGTTTTAGGTGGGAAGCGCCTTTTTTGTGTCGCGAGGTGTATTTTTTTTGTCGTGTCGCAAACAGATCCGATTATACTCAACATTATACACCGACGGTTCGCAGCTTTTTCAAAAAAAAGCTGCAAGGTCCTGCGTTTCCCTTATAGGAGCGAAACAGGTTTTCCTGGAAAAAGTGACATCGACGCACACCATACTACCAGAACTGTCCACCTTTGGGGCCCTTTTTTACGGAAACAGTGTGATTTCCCTGTCAGATCGGGAGTAACCGCCCATATATAATTATATTGCAGTCCACACCGGTCACCTTAAGATGGCAAGCAGGAGAGTTATACAAATCGGTGGAGCATTGCCGCCAATCAGAGACGCATAGAATATTCCTGGGCGTAGTATCGAATTATGGATATTCATGCAGAAGTTATCAGCGAGACAGATTTCAGATGGCGTATAAAAGATATTTCCGACCGATCGCCAATCAGAGAAGCCATGAGATTAGATAAACTCCATGAATATGGGTCACACGCGAAATACCATAAGCTGACTGTGCACGTACAAGGAGCACGTTTTTTTTGTATAATTATAGAAGGCGCACGTGCTACAGATTTCAGGGTGGCTTACATGAGATGTTTTGGACTGATCGCCCATAACCGCCAATAAGAAGTGCGAGCGCCTGAGATAGGCACCATGAATATGGGACGACAAGGGAAAGGGATCACACGACAAAAACGAGATGGTTTTGCAGACGATGGATAAGCCAATCAGCGACGCGATCAGTTTCGATTTATATATTGGTAAATTAAAAAACTGCACCACAAAAAGCCCTTAAGTGTGGCTTCCTCGCGACAAATGCGATGCGACTGGTTCCAGACTTTCGCAACATGCTGACATGGCATGGGTTTGCGACACGACAAAAAAAATTCACCTGGCAGACATGCTGACATGGCATGGGTTTGCGACGAAGATTACAGTGTCACAGTTGAATGCCATACAGTACCCGAAACCATACTGTACCGTCCCCTACTGCTACTGTCCCATTTTACACCTGTCGAGAACAGGTGTAAAATGGGACAGAAGGGGAACAATGGAATCCCACTCGACTGTGTGACTACATGACATGGCAACGCATGTCATGTCATGGCGAAATCGGTTCACCGGTGAGACCCACGCGGGCCGCGGCTGGCTGATTTCACATATGAGATATCTCGATGTTGACTCTCACATTCATTCTTGACCCTTTCGTTTAGCGGCGCACCTCACAATGTTTTTTGCTGTGCCCTGCTTTGTACTGCTGCATGTATTTTTTCCCTTCATACTAACTAATTTCCGGTATATCCTAACATCCTTGCAGAGTTGTGTTTCATTGTTCTACAGGTCGCGTTCGTTTTTGCTATATGTGTGACGCCCCCAGCAACATTCGGGTATTGCTGGCGGCATTCTTGTAGGCCGGCTGACGGGCTGTGCCGCTGCCCGTCGTTTTGATGTTGTCGCAAGCATTCACTGACTGATATTTTGCAGGAATTTACTTTTGGTTTTCGAGCTTCTGTTTTGTATTCGTTCTGTTTCTCCTGTGGTGAGTCTATTTTTCGAGGGCGATGTCTGCACAGTTTGTGCAGCGTGGGTTCGAGCCCCACCTCTCTCACTGACTTTTCCCTCCGTAATTTTGCAGGATACTTTTCACGTTTTCCTGTTTCGCCGCACTCCTGCACGTTTGTTTCGCATTCCTGAACGCCTGTTTCGCATTCCTGAACGCCTGTTTCGCATGTGTGCTGTTGGTCGTTGCGTGTACGTTTGGTTTTGTTATTCATTTTATTTCTGACCTGTTTGCGATTACCGTGTGCAGGTATTTCAAATATCTCATGCTCGTTGGCGAGACGCATGTTACGGTGTGGAAATTGTGAAGAGTGTTGAATTATTTTGCTTATTGGCTTCCAATGCGTATTTGCCTGCGTGTTTTTGTGATGATTGCAATATTTTTTCACTTCGTTCTGACGTTTTCGCATTCGCTGTGTGCAGGTAATTCAGGTTCACCTTTATCGCTGGCGAATTGCATGTTGCTGTATCCAGCAACCTGCTTAGCCTTTAGATTTTAGAACTTAGAAGTCAATCTTTTATAGGATTTGTTTTGTTTGTACCTGACTTAATAACAGTATGCACTGCACATTTATTGTTAAGATGTATAAGCATAGTTATGTAATTAAAGTAGAGTAGAAAATAGTGCATGCTGTGCTAACGTGAGCACATTTCCCTGCCAATTGTTAGTTAATTTGCATATGCTAGCTTGTCAAATTGTTTCTTTTCTTCCGTAAACTGTGATATGGTATACTCCATAATCTTTTGTATAAGTTTTGTAGATTCGGTTCAAAAATATAGTCTTCTTTGTGTCGCTGCGACAATAATCAGCCCCGGACTCACTGTTTGTCGCACTGCGACAATAATGAGTCCCGTACTCACTTTTGTCGTCCCAGAATATCATTGATATGTCGCATGGTGCGACAAAAATAAAAGATCATGCGACACAAGTGAAGTGCTACCTTTTAGGTGTCTAGTTGGTCACTATAATGTCACATTTCTTGCGGAACCGCGTAACGACCCCGTTACGCGCCAAAAGCATAGGGTTGGTTTACCCACCGTAACAGCGTGTTACGGTGGGTAAACCCACCGATCTGGCAATAGACACTGCCGCTGCGGCGGGGATCACACCGGAGGGGCAGGTTCCGGCAGGTGGTGCGGCGGCATCGGCGTCCGCCGTGCCGGCCCCTGCTATGCCTGTCTCGCAGGTGGAGGATGTGGAGCCCGCGCCAACTCAGTCGGCGCGGGTGACCACCACGGAGGCGACATGCGGTGAGTTCGGAGGCTTCGTGCAGACGGTGAATCACGCCGCCGTCCACCCGTCTGACCTGACAGGCTATGACACGGACGACTACGAGGATTTCGCGGACGGTACTTTCGCGGTGAAGCCGCGGGCTCCGGCCGGTGCTGTCGGGTGCGGTGTGCCGCCTTTCGGCTTTGGCAAGCCAGCGGTCGGAGCTCTCGCGGTCCTTTCCCTCTTCTGCATTTCTTTTGCAGGTGTAGTTGTTTCGGCTTCCACGGCTTCTGCTGTGTCAGCTTCTGCATCGGCTATTGAGATGCCTTCGCCTGGTGGTGATCTCGATTGGGAAACTCCGTCATTTTACTTTACGAATGATTTTGTTGATTCAGTGAACCCGGCTCAGGGTTTCTTGTTGGCTGACAATGTGCTACCGCTTGAGCCGCCTGAGCCCCGTGACCTCTTTCAGGACCTTGCTCAGGCAGATTTAGGTTTCGACATGGCCTTTTTTTACGGTATGGCTCTACATGAGAGAGGTCCTTTCGGGAATCCTCCCTTCGGATCGGACTTGAGTGAGGCCACCGCTGACTACTTTGGTGCTGTCGATTGACTTCTTGTTCACTCTGGATGCACACCAACATGGTGGTGTGCGGAACTCCGGTGACTTCAACAATTTTTCTGGTTTATGGTTTTGATTTTGACATCTACAAGTTATCTTCTGGCTTGCTAGCTCGGTGCTTTTCAGTTGTTTAGCGGGTGCACAATGCCCGTAGGTTTCTGCACCTGTGCTAGCTAGAGGGTTTCCAATTTGTGTTTCAGAATTGCACAGTTGGATTAGCAGTTAGGTCTGTCAACCTGGCTCCTGCCCTGACTTATCTTACATTATCTGACTCTCCTAGACAGTCACCACCCACAGTGCTGGGGTGGTGTGCTGAAATCTGTATAGGCAGCCCTGACTGGGAGTCCCGGTCAGGCCCCTATGACAGACTCCTAGGACCAACACTGGACTGCTGACTGATTTATAGGTTCGTGCTGTGACACACGCTGTGTCACAGGTAGGCTAGACTCCGAGACCGTCCGAGACCGTTCCGAGTATATCTAGCTTAGGGTTTATTTATCTTGGAGAGTTTATCCACACTGAGTACGGGACTATCTGATATCTGGTGTACTAGGATATTCCGGTATCGTTTTGCGGCCTCCCCGCTCCCGAAAGGGGGGAATTGGTCTCAATCGCGTTCTACGCATGCGGCTAGGTGCATTTCTTTCCACTCTGCATCTTCGGCCTTCGTACAGGAGTGCCCTCTCTGCCCAGGACACTTTCATGACACGGCACGTTGCCCGGCGGTGTGTAATTCGTGTGATGAGGGACTACGTGATGCCACCATGGACATGGACGTCGTCGTTTCGGCCTTCCAAGCCGCCTTCGACGACGAAACCGACGGGGAGTTTGCTCAGTTGTGCCACCAGCACGACCAGCCACTAGTACGTGACGACCCGGAGCCCTTTACGTACCCGGTGGGGCACGATGTGGGTTTGCGTGCGCACTATGCGGGCTTGAGCCGTAGTGCTACATCGGACACCGGCATGGAAGGTGTACTATCTTGCCGACGCACGAGGTGTGCTCGCCTCTCTGCGGTCTGCGGCTGCGGCTGCAGAGGTCGGTGGTGCTGCCACGGACACTATGCAGACGCCCTTCACCTTGGCACTTTGTCTGTGCCGCAGGTGGTGTGCGATGTGCCACCACCTGCCAATCACGAGATCGAGACTCAGCCGCTATACCCGGTTTTGCCGTCGGACCCGGCAGCCCACGAGTCTCCTTTTGAGGAGCCCCTTCAGGTGACCTTCATGGACAGGTTTCACCCGGCATGCCCCGACAACCCGTCACTTAATTTGTGCTCGATTGAGTTTGCTAAAGGGCAAACTCACGCGGTGGAGCTTTCCGTGATCGACGATGACAGTAACTCGGACATTTTTTCCCCACGGAGACGAGATTCCTTCGGCCCCGCCGACTACACTTTCACGTGTCGGTGAGGCAAAGTTGCCGAGGACCTTATCGTTTGCATCTCTTGCCCTGCCCACCCTCATGTGCCTTGCATGTGTCTCGGCGGTTCAGGGTTCGGTGGTGCTCGATCGAGCCGTTGCCGACTTCACCGCAGCAGTACATCCCACCGGGGTGACTGCCAACTGTCCGTTTGTCTTGCCTTTTACTTTACCTTTTAGCATTTCTTTAGCTTCTCTGGTTTCGGCAGACTAGGACTTTTGTTTTTACATTTCTGGATTCCTGAATTTACTCCACGCATGTGGTTCTGGACTCTGGCTTCTGACTTCTGGTTATGGCTTCTGGTTCTGGACTCTGGCTTCTGGACTCTGGTTCTGGACTACAGTATGGCTTCTGGACTCTGGTTCTGGTTGCACATCTTTGACACTGACAACTTCTTCAACTCTGGTGAACTCTGCAGCTTTGTGGACCACTTTGAAACATTGAAAGTGGCTGACACCATTCCACAGGCAATCTCATTAAGGCAGGCCCATATGACGGTATTCTGGCGCCACACAAGAGATATACAGCTGGTCATCCCTTTCATTGATGAATGTCTATTCAGTTATGCAAACTGCCACTTAGTCAACTCCCTGACTTATAGACTATGGTAAATTTGATTTTTTTTAATGCCTACTTGCACTACCTTGCACATTTTGTCATCATCACCCAATTTACTCACATGTTTGCCTAATGATTATATTACAATCCCATGCTCTTGAAAAATCATCATTAACTCAAACATTTTTTTCAATTGTGTCAAACCTATATTCATTCCATATATGAATCGCTCAACCCTCAATATGTGAATTGCTCAACACTAACACTATTGCTCAGCACTAACACTCACTAACACTATTGCTCAGCACTAACACTGCTTAACTTTGCTTTCCTATAGTTCGTTCAGCATTAGCTATAGCATTTCTCATTTAAACCTCTTTGTTCAATCTCCACATTAGATGATAAAAATTCAGCCGGTGAACTTGGAATTGTAACCAGTCTAACTATCATATATTAGTCCAAATCACCGTAACATGTAGGCCGAATTTCACATGACCCATAATCAACATCCTATCTAAATGCTGAAAATATGCCTCCCATCCTCGTGTACAATACATTTTTATACATTGGAACCTGTTGGAATCTGTATAGGCAGCCCTAACTGGGAGTCCCGGTGCAGGCCCCTATGACAGACCCCTAGGACCAACACTGGACTGCTGACTGATCTATAGGTTCGTGCTGTGACACACACTGTGTCACAGGTAGGCTAGTTTCCGAGACCGTTGCGAGACCGTTCCGGGTATATCTAGCTTAGGGTTTATTTATCTTATGAGAGTTTATCCACACAGTTCGGGACCCTCTGATATCTAGTGAACTAGGATATTCCGGTAGAACCAATGCGTGGGTATGATTAATACCAACTATCGTCAATACACGTCTACTTCAATTGAATGGCCGCCAACCTAATATCAGCCGAGGGCTTCCCGTGCGTCCTAGAGCACGAAACTTGGCACACATACGGCCAAGAGATGTATCTTCAAGTTACCTGAAGCTCAAGGCTTCAAGTTACTTGTGCGCGAAACGCGCAATTTATTTCTAAGGCAGATGTGCTGTCACAACAGTCACAGCACCGTTCGCCCCATGAGGCGGAGGAACGTTGATGAAATTGCGTAGCTGTCTCGGAAGAATTTTACGATGCAATTGCGGATTGGGATGGGTCAACGAAGAACGAGTATCAGTAAGTACTAGTAGTCACGCAACGGCAGCGGCAATGGTGTCCGCGATGTCGATGTGTTCACCGTCTGCTGCCGGCGACGTTCATTGCGGTCACTGTGTCGCTGTCTCTCACGCGATAGACGCAGTCGTGATATGCAGTCAGCATGTGACTTTGTAAAGTTCCCAGCGCCCTACCCTGTCCCTTTCTGTAATTTTTTTCACGATTCTCGATATTTTCGGGGGGATATTATTGGGGGCAACTAAAAGAACTCTTGTGAACGATCTCTAGCACTCCAATCGGCTGTGGGCTCTTGGAACGTTGGAAACAAGCAAGAAGCATTGCGATTGGACTTGGTGGAGAGCTTTTCACTGTTTTTAGCCGATCTGGACAGCCCGATCAATCAAAAATCGATCTGGACCTGTCGATCGCAAAAATCTTCCCCCGTTTCTTTAGAACACCAATCAAGAGTGCAAGACAACTGTTCTGCCCATCAGATATCAGATAGAACTCTTTTCATATCCTGCTCGCGTGCCCACTCTCAGGTGCTGCAAAACTCTCAGTTGTCGGATGCACAATAAGATAGGCAGGGTGTGTATATATATACTAGTGGCGCAATATCTCTGAGTGCAACTATTGATGTAGTCTGTGGCTCATGGCGATCTTCGCGCGCTTGTGGTAATAGTGGTTTTCAAGTGACAGCAGTATGGCCCACCCTCCGCTTTTGCTGCTGGAGCACGTTAATTTGAATGTGTCTGACCCCGACCTCGCGAGGAAATTCTACGTTGAAGGCTTGGGTGGCAAATTGAATCTGGTCGGCACAAACGATCGACAAGTACACATCAATCTCGGGTTTAGTCAATTTCACCTACCGTTTAAACTTTCAGTTAAAAACAGAGAGCCCGTGCAAAGTAGTCAAATATGGGCAGGGCACTTAGAACTTACCACGTGTGAAGAGCTCAGCGAGCTGTCTAAGCGACTTCAGGAGAACTTCGCGGCATCTTCTTGTTCCAACGTGGTGAGACCACAAAGCACGTTCCTGTCTCGCCTGACTATCTGTATTTTCATTTTCTCTCCGGTTTTCAAGGTATGCTACCGCGCTCAAAGTGGATTGCGCACCTTGCGCAGTGAAGCCACTTCTGCTGAAGAAATAGTCGCACGTTTGCACTCCAGAGTGTGGAAGAGGAATATGACGACGAGCTCACCTCGTGGAGCTCTCAATCGAGAAAGGACACTGAATCCTCTCGTTTAAAGGCGTTGCACGTGCAGTGTCCATACGGGAACAAGTTCATCGTATCCAAAGCGTCGGAAGAGTCTCTGGGCGCGCGGGACTTATCCCGCCTTGCTTCAGGAAGCGACCGGCTGATTTCCATGCCTAGCGCGATTCATATGTGTAAGTACGGGAGCGCTAAGCACATAGCATCATTCTACACCCAAATTTTGAGGTGTAGCGTCACCCTGGAGGAAGCCGATGCACAGCGGCAGAGCGGCGCTCGCTGTGTGGTGCATTTCGGCGGCCTTCCACCCAACTATCCACAGTGTGCTGAGCAAAGCTTGATTTATTATGAGCAAGAGGAAGCTCCTGAGAGTATAACAAAAGCTTACGACACGTCCGAGGTTTCAAAATATCACATCTGCGTTTATATGTCAAGCCAGGATGCCTACCAGGCGGCGTTCCGGAGGGCCCAGACAGCGGGCCTGTTGTATATCAATGAGCGCTTTCAGGGCGGCCCTCCTGAATTTGCTTCTTCCGATACTTGGAAGGTGGCTGAAAGTTGCGGACAATTTCGTGTAAAGGACTTGAGTTGCCCTGTGACGGGTGAGCTAGGTATAGTATTAGAGCATGAAATCCGATCCCCCTCGCACAAATGTTTTCCAGTTCCTCAGCCCCCGATCAGCATGCTCTGAAGTGCCTTGTTAGAGACTATGAATTGTAGAGCTATTGGCGGCTTGGGCTTAGCAGCCACTACAATTGTTTATTGTACAAAGCTTATATCTTAATGCACGTAAGTTACTCTGACTATTCGTTCGCTGCACATACATACCTGCCACCGATTTTTATCCCTTTGTTTGGACTCGTGCACCTTCCCCACTGCGGGCATGTACTAGAACAGTGATATCCTTGTGCCTTGTGCCTAGTCATCGTGACAGGTAGTCAGAAATAACCCACGTGACCTCAAGTACTGCCTGAAAGTACAACCAGTAAGGACCAGGTGTACTCACCGATGTATTTGACACAGTATGCCGTTAAACGGCCGTACAATAATTCCTAGGAAGCTTGTGTTTGCCGGTGCTGCAAGGATACTTACTGCTTTCTCTCTCTCTCTCTCTCCCTAGTATAATCCATAACCAATCATTAAATGCAGTGGAAGACGTTGGATAATGAGTTTGCCTTAGTGTACATTTGGCTGGAGTACACTAGACTTCTCCAATTAGGATAAACCGTCCAATGTTTTTACGTCGGAAGGTCCGAATAGATTCATTGAGAGCGACGATGTCAAAATCAGTCGTTTGGTACCTTGCATCGTATTTTGATCTCTGGAATCGTATGTGCACTGTCAGATTCGATTAATTGCCACCGTTAAGAATGAACGGTCATCCGAATTGACACTAGCTAGTCCAAGCGTGACGGCTGTTATCGTCGGAAGTATCAGCGGTGGTCGGGAGGTGGAGGGTGGCTGGTGCCCTGTGGGAGGGGAAGGCGGAGGTTAGGGGTGGGGTGGGTCATCGGGGGTGTTCAGCACCCCGGCCCTAACCTCGGGTGTGGGGGGTTGGGACTCCTAGGAGTGCCAGCCCCCCGAGGAGGGTGCTTATTAGGCATCTCCCAGATGGGAACAGAGTGCTATTTTGGCATCCTTGATTAGTTCCCCAATTTTTAACAATGCGATACTCAACTGCTTCGCGCTGGGTGCTTGGTTTGGTATTGTTTCCCCGGAAGAGTGCCCCTTCTAGGTTGTGCTTCCCTTTCTCTGCTGGTGTGTGTTTTTGCACATTCTTGGTACAGTAGATTTTATCAGGAATTTCGTGTCTCTTTTGGGAACCGTCCTGCTGAGCCGAGTACCTTCCCGAAGCCATCTGGTAGATAACCCAGTAAAGAGAGGTCGCTTGGCCATATTGTCTCGTTCAGGAACGGCGTCTATCTTCGTCACCATAATGGCATCCAAGTGGGATCCCATGTAACCTTGAACAGCCTCGACCTCATTTGTCTTGTGCATTTGCTCTAACACTGAGGTATCGGATCTTATATATTGATGTCCAAGCACGATTCTCTTGTGGTACTCATTCAGTTCAGATAGTTATACATATCGAAGATCGACTGCGACATTGACGATGACGTACCAGCATCATCGCGACTGCGGGCGTGGTGACATCTTTCGATCTCTCACAAACCTTCCCCTAAGTTGTAAGTACTGGACTAATCGACGCCTGAAACTCACTTTCCCTCCCCCAATGACCCTGTCTCGCCCCTCCGCCAAGAGGCCCAAACACATTATTACGCCAACCTTCGGGTGTCTTGGAACACGTTATCGCGCCACATGGAATCCAAGTGGTTCGCCCGCTAGAGCTAAATACCCCGATTCTGCACTAAAGATGATTAGGTGGTCACAGGTAGGGTGAGCCCAGCCCTCAAAATTAACCACAGTGCCCGCTCAATTGCAAGCAATAATCGGTTTCGGATCCAGCGGCCAGCGGGTCATTGCTTCGCCTGAAATCGGACGATTTCCCAGCGGGCATGCAGCGAAATCGATTCGATTTCGATGACGTAAATCGCTATAATTGAGCAGTAGCGGATGCCACGATTTCGCAGCCGATAGAATTGCTTCTGCGGAATTATAAAAGACAATTAAAGGTGCACGGCGACAAAAGGGCCAAATATGGGGCATGTCCCTAAATGTGTCGAGCACATATAGGGACACTTTGACATCGTTGGCACATATAATACGGACACTTTGGCACATTTAGGGACACGTTGGCACATAGTGCACGGCTCGCAGGGCTACGGAATCGCTTGCAGGGCTAGTCATGATTATCGGCATGCGGAGTGAACGCTGGGAATCTGCATGATGTTTATTTTGGTGATGGTTTTGTCATTTGGATGAGTTTGTTTGTTTGGTGCTGTGCCTTTGACCTTTTCATTGTGATATGGGCGGGCG